>JAHLJT010009355.1:134200775-134461200 GCA_031308135.1 Acheta domesticus
CATCCAGTAGCATCGCGGTGGCATCGAGTCCCATGTGCCTTGGTGCCTTGCATGTGCTGCTCTTGTGCATTGTACATTGGATTCAGCATTTGCGTCCGAATTTGATTGTTTAAATTAGTGAAACTGAATTTTCATTCTAGAAGAATATCATAAGGCGATTGGGGTTTATTGGAAATATTTTGAGGTAAATGAAGTGGATCTTTGCAAGACAATCGTTATAATACAACCGTGTTTTCTAATTCATGTGTGTTGGTGTTCTCTTTCGCAAAGGTGAGTTGTAATTTTAAAATTATACATTTTGTGAGACTCTTACTAGGCAAATAGTCTTAGGTTTTCGTCGTTAAGCCTACAGCTTCTTCGTTTTGTGAAAAAAAACTTGTTAAACGCGTTTAACGCTTGGTTTTGAGGTTATGAGGGTGCTTCTTTTGGAATTATTTTTAATATGGGATATAGAATAATAACACTGATTTCCATGTAGCATCGCTTATTATTTTACTTCATGATAATTTACTATCAATGTTTTTCACAGATGGGAAGAGCATGTAACGTGCCAAAATGCAATTCGAACCACGGCAACCAGAAGGAGTATACTTCTGTGTTTTCCTTTCCCAAGGAGCCAGAGCGTCGAGCAAAGTGGATACGAAGTATTCACAGAGAAGATACTTGGTCTCCTGGACAGTATTCTGGTGTGTGTATAAAACATTTTGCAGAACACTTTATAATCAGAGAGGATGTTGCCAAGAGACCAGATGGAAGTGTTCTGAGAGTACCAAGGAAAAACCCTGTTTTAACCAAGGATGCTTATCCCACAATATTTGAGAATCAACCGTCCTATTACACATCTCAGCCACCACCACCTCGAGTTGATCCAGCTGTTAGGAGGGCGAGATTAGAAGAAAGGAATGATTTAGAATTTCAGCAATTCTTGCAAGAAGACAAAATAAAGTCATTTGAAGATTTTTCAAAGCTCTACACCACAAAATTAAATTATGAAATCGGAGACTGGACTGCAATCAAGCATGAAGAATCGTTCCATTTCTTAAAATATAATCCACATTGCAAAAAAGTGGATGTTGTTCTAGTTGTCAATAGTGATTTGACTGTTAAAGTGTTTTGCGAAGGTGAAGATGTGCCTTTGAAAGGCTACAGTTTTTTAGGGAAAGATTTTCAGTGTGATACATGGATGAAATTTACAAATCTATTTAATCATTTTAAAGCGTGGAGTCTTAGTACATCTACTGTGGAGAGAAAGTTGGCATTTGTGTGTGGAGTTCTTAAACAATGTGTGAGTGATATAAATTGCAGTGTTTGTAGTGAGACTTTTGAGGGTGAAGAGTGTGGTGGAAGTTGTAAAGCTAAGAAACTGTTATTTCTTCATGAGCAGTTACAATTATTGGGAGTGAATAGACCATCATACTCTCCTGAAACAATGATTTGGGCTTTTTCAATGTTTCTTGGACACACTTCAGCATACTGTGATTTGAGGGACTCTGCAGTTTTAACACTTCCTCATCCAATGTATTTAAAAAAGTTTTCACAACAAATGGGACCCAACCAATCAGGTATGAATCCCAATCATGCTAAGTGCTTGAAAGAAAAGTGCAAACAGTTACAAGTGCATGAATGGGAAGTTATTGTCATGATTGATGAAATTAATTGCAGAAACCAGTTATCTTACAAAGGAGGTAGAATTGAAGGTCAAGCTTCAAATTGTGAAGAAGCAGCAACATCTATACAACATTTATGCTGTCCTCTCTGTATTCTAAAAACAGAGATGTTGCTGCTTTATTCCTGTTAAAAATCAAAATGATGATGATTTAATTTGTTTCTGTAAACAAGTTCTTGCTCTTCTGGAAGATTGTGGCTATAAGGTAATAGCTTTAATATCAGATAACCACAGAGTTAACAGATGTTTATTTATGGCTCTTGCTGGTGGTAGCTTTGAAGTTAAAGTTAAAAATCCTGTGTCTCCTGAACAAGACTTGTTCTTGCTATTTGATTCAGTACATTTATTAAAGGTCATTAGGAATAATTGGCTTAATCAACGTGATGCAGATCAGACTTTTGAATTTCCAAACTTTAATGACTTTAAAAGAATTGAAAGAGCCTCAGTAAAACATCTGAAAGATTTATACTGGCAAGAAAAAGATCGGGTTGTGAAGATAGCTCCTGCTCTTAATCAAAAGTCCTGTATCCATCTTCAACTGAAAGACAGAACGTAGTTCATGCGGTTCGCCTTTTTGATGAAAAAACTATTGCTGCGCTACATAAACATGTTGAGGCCGAAGGCACCAAAATGTTCTTAGAAATTTGTCTTACCTGGTGGAAAATTGTGAATGTGAAACATCCCAGTAAAGGTATTCACCTGAGAGATGTTTACCATGAACCTATCACTTCAACCAATCATGCATCTTGTTTTTGGTGAAATTTCTTGAGTGGTTAAATGCTTGGAATGAAGTAAAATCATCTAGAACTAATAAAGACAGTCGCACTCGTCCAGGCAAGCTCACTACAGACACCCATACTGCTCTTTCTCACACAACAAAAGCTCATTTAAAATTGATTGAACACTTGCTACAAAAAGATTCAGTAAAATATGTTCTTTTAGGGTCATTTCAAACAGATAAATTAGAAAGCCGTTTTGGTAAATATAGACAGCTTAGTGGGGCTAATTTTCATGTTTCTGTACAACAAATTTTAGAATCTGAGAGAAAATTGAAATTCCTTAGTTTAATTAGGCTAAGATCTTTCTTAAAGAGAGAATTTAACTTGAAAGAGCTTTTATTTACTTGTTCTAACTCAGATGATCTTGAATATCCAGAAGTGGACGCAAATTTAAAATCAGTTATTCATGATGCAGATTTTGTAGATTTATCCAGTGATGATTTGGAAGCATTGGTATTCATTGGAGGATATGTTAGCAGAGGGGCACTCCAGAACAACCAGTGTGCATTCTGTAAAGAGTTTTTAACTGTCCCCAAACAAAGAATTTGAATTTGAAGGACTCCCATATGATGCTGGAGACTATCTAAAAATTATTGATAGGGGAGGCCTTATTTATCCAAATGAATTCCCTGTGAAAATTTGTATTAATGCATTTCAAGTTTTCCAAACTTTAATCAATTCAGAATATGAATCCCTCTTCTTTTCTCAATTAAGTCAAAAACAGATAATGATTAAGTTGATTATGGACAGACTGGAAAATGCAAATATTGTTCTGAACATTCAATGTGAATGTGGGGTTTCAATGAAGCAATTAGCCAAAAAGTGTTGCAGTATTATGACCAATATTTTATTAAATAATTATACCAAAGTAAAAAATGATTTTCTGAGCACGACAAAGACTAACAAGAGAAAACTTGCAGCACTTAATTATGAAAATAATATCTAATTTTAAAAAAAATTGTTATTGTAATGTTTCATTTCTTGTAATAAAAAACATTTTTCTCAATGTGTTTGATAATTATTTTCGTACCGCTATTTTCCTTTGTGTATATACAGTTTGGATACTAATTTGTTTGAAGAAAATTAAATTAAACATTTTCTCAAGTAACTCAAGAAGCTGCGCTTCGAAAAAGTATATTGAGTAATTGACGACCGAATCGGGCACTGCCAGCGCGCTGCACTCAGTTCGTGACGTCACGCAAGGTATGCTACGGCCTGCTATTCGAGACGGCCATGAACGGACATGATAAGATTTTTTTCGATTACCTGGGAATTGTAGTCAATTAGTACGCACTATAATGTGGATTGGATAAATTCTTTTTTTTTTTTTTTGAAAGAGTGGTCGAATCGTGCCCCAGCAGTGACAGGGGGTGAGGCAGTTAAGTGTCAGGTGAAGAGGAATGAATAACGGGAGAGGTAGTACAAAGATTAGGGAGAGGAGATACGTTAAAAGGGTCCGAAGGAGGTCCGGAGTGTGGAAGATAATTAGATGTGGCTGGGGGATGGGTTTTGGATATGATAGTGCTAGAATATGAAAGGAAGTGTTTTGCAAGCTCCCTACAAAGGTTTCCGGCATGGTCCAGGCGAAGACCTCGTCGGGTAAAGTGTTTTACTGAGGAAAGGTTTAGCTCCAATAATTCAACATTTGTCTTGCAGGTGCTGTTTCAATTGGTCATTTGTAGGTATAATTTCCTTTTTCAGTATTGCTTTGTTGTATACAAAGAACAGACTGCGGACTACTTTTCTAAAACTTTTACAAAACTTTACACGGCTCTAAATGAATGTTTTTAGCAATATGCAGTGGGGCACCCAAGAGGCTCATGGGAGCTTCGGCCTCTCCCTCAGAAGCCAATAGTACACATTCAACTGGTGGTGCTACAAATGGCACAGGCTTTCTCGTATTAGTTTTCTATTTCCTTTGCTCTCGGCTAGCTAATCGGTCTTGCCACATACTCTTGCCAGCTGCCATCTATCGCCGCCCAAAATTATTTTTTAATATTTTCTTAATTTTTCGATTTTCTAACAGTAGAACGGAAATATTATTTTAAGAATATTAAAAAACAGTATAACCTTGTTCTAAATGGCAATTTTCTTTGCAAGAAGTTTAAGCATTTTTTAAGAAAATGGCGTTTAAGCGCTACTCTAAATTCGAATTTTGAAGGTATTTTTCACAGAAAATGTTTGAGTTTTTGAAAAACTTTATTTGAAGTTATTCGACTCACTTTAACTCACAAACGCAATAGTGTTTACAAATTGGTGGATATGCTCATATTAACGGTGTGAGGGAACACTTAAAAAAATTACATTTGTGTAAACAAAAGAAAACCCCAAAATGAACTTTACGTCATATTAAAGAGTGTAATGAGCAATATCCGTTCGAAAAGTTTGACGAAAAAAATTGGAGCCATTTATGAGAAAACGACGTTTGAGCGTTTCTGAAAATGAATTTTCTGAAAATTTTGGCGGCCCGCCGATCATTTTGTGCGGCCCGCGATTGCTTTGAAAAATTCAATTATACGAAGTTTTTTTTATTCTTCTGTTATGCATTTTTATAATTTCATAACTAATTATAAATGTGAAATAACTTGGTGAATGAAGCTGAGCGCCCTCAATCTTCTCATTAAACAATTGCACAATTTTTTCTTATTTTTATTTAATGATATATTAATTTTCTCGTTGCGTGTACATTAATAATTATCAAATATATATATATATATATATATATATATATATATATATATATATATATATATATATATAGGTAAAAACAGTCTTTAATTATGGTGCGGCCCGCTGCTTAAATATAATTTGATATGGACCCCTTCAAGTTGGACAAACCAAGATTTCCTAGAGTCGACTCTTCTCTAGACGATGGACAAACCTGGTTTAGGCGTTAGTGGTGTTCACAGATGGTCAGACCGACGGACGGACGGTCGTTTTGAGAAAAAAAAATACAACTAAACAAATAATATTCAATAGCAGGGGAGGTATATGAATTCATTGATTCATGAGATGAATGTAGCATTAACAATGTTTAAAAGTTTTGATATTTTGTATTTCTACTAGCGGAGAAAACGAGAGACCTGTGGCAGTAGATACACTAAGCAGGGCCATGTAAACGTACCTGAACGCCGGAAGCCCCACAGTTCTTAAAAAAATTTAATACTAATTTTTTTCAAAAAATAAAATAAAAACGTATAAAAATGTGATTAAACTATACACACTAAACTATACAAAGGAGTGATGTGGCGTTCATCATTAAATTATATTTTGAATATGGAATGTTGCTAGTTGTTGCGTTTCAATTTTATATTGTACAATTCAATAAGAAGTAGTCATTTTCAATGTAGTTATAAATATATGTTTAAATTTTTGTCTGAATAATGTTAAAATGATACACTAAGAAATGTTCTCAAAATATTAAAAGAAACAAAATGCAATGGGAATTGATAGAATTTTCTTTCCTTTCAGCATCGAATTTGAGGGTAGAGATTGGTGAAATTAAGAAAAGAGGGGTCCCCAAAGTAACCTAGGCCCAAGGGCCTCCAATGCTGATAAATGGCCCTGTCAACAAGCATCTCTCAAACACAAATTTCACTCCCAATACATAATCAGAATTTGTTTACACTTGCAACAGAAATTACTTAAGTGTTTTTTTGTTTTGAATGAAAAAAAGGGGGGGTCTCTCTTAAGTTTTTGGCCAGAGCACCCCTGCTTTCTAAGCGCCTCTGATTTCTCACGAAACTTTGGCGTCAAAAATATTTCCCTCTTTCTTTAGTGGCCTCATGAAGGCCTATGTAGTAAACAGATCACAGGTAGTTCTTATTCATAATTTTTGTTCTTATCTAATAATGTTTAAAAATGATTTTTTAAATGATACATTTACCAATTTCTTTGGTATTATGATTTCCTGAGTCATTTACATAATTTTCATACTCTATCAAATATTCATATTTTAATAACTGCATCAAGCCTCCATTCATTGTATATACTTTTGCCATTGGCTTTATTTGGAGGTAAGAGAATGCAAATGGGTTTCTTCATGAAATCAAAGGGAGAGGGAGTAATGATATTAAGGAATTATTTCTAGTTATCTTTGGCAAATCATTGCTGTAGGCCTCCAGAATAATCCTCTAATGTCCAATATCTCGCATATTTGTACATGAAATTTAAGTATTAAAAAGAATGATTTAATAAAATTATACATGCAAGGATATAATAAATTTTAGGACGGATTTATAATATTTAGCTTCACACAAATGTTATATTCATGAAAATATTATTTTCCCAATTCATATAAAATGTTAATTTTTTTATTGAAAATATATACAGTGGTATGATATGTCTCAAAAATGTATGAAACTTACAATGTAAAATTAAAATTAGTCCATAGACACTGATGCTAAAAGACTTTGCACTCGAGACAGAATAACAGTGTTATTGCTCACACATTGTTCAATTCCATAAGGAGGATGAATTTCAAGAGAGTCATGGATTTTCAGTACTTCCTCATTTTCCACATACGGAACTCTGTGCTTATCTAGTAACTGCATTACTTTGGCTTTTCTGTTGTTCACTTGTTCCTTAGTATACCATGTATCAGGAATAGAAAACAGGCTGTTTAACATTACACTATGATCAGATGAATCTAATATTTCTATGGCTTTAAGTATGTGTCTCATGATGACATCCAGAGAAATTTTTCCATCCTTATTATTAACAAGAATAATGCTGTAACACAGAAACATTCATGAAACAAAGAGTATGTACAAACTCGCATGAGTAGTTCACCCTTAATTTGTGGTCATAAAGTTAGAGATAAAAATACTGTAATCTGATGTTGACATTAAATCTGGTATATAACCTTACCTTTCTGTAATTGGGTCTATAGTGTACACAATACCTTTTTGACATTCATCGTGAATAGTTGTAACCACTACATTTTTACCAACAAATTTTTTTAAATGAAATGAATCATCTTTAAATATATCTGCAACATAAGTATTCATCTCTGCGGTAAAACTCGCATCAAACGTGAAGTACGTGCCGATAAATTCTTTTTCCTGTGTGGCGCCGTCAAACTATACTCAGATTAAAACGTACAGTACGGCGATTAGACAGTGGATCACAGATATCCAATCGACAGCTTCGTTATAACTTTATTTTTGATATTGAAGCTTTCGATTGGATACCCACGTCCCGATGCACGAAAGTCAATTTACCGTAGGTGTTAATCGGAGTAATTATAGAGATTAGTCGAATCAATGGAACGTCATCATGTTCTTAGTAGTGTCCAGGTAGCGTCTGCAACGAATGCCGATCAACGGGGTAAAATAATTTTTCTTACGCCGTGGCCAGCGAATTTCTCTTACACCATGACAATGGCCCACGGTGTAAAAAACGGTGTTTTACACCGTGCCGTAGCTTGACCACGATCTAAGACGGTATGAATCGATTCCGTTCAGCGACGTGAACGACACCTTAACCGTTCGCTGACCGTTCGTTCGTTTACTTCGGCGCATAGGCGCGCGTGTGACCGCGTGAGTTAAGATACTTGTTGGAATTGGAGCTAACTGTCGTTAGAAAAAAGTGAAAAGTTCATTTATATTTCAGAATTTATTGGAAGCAAAAGGATTGATGCAAGTGCGTTCATTGTTTTTAATGTAGACCTTCGCGAACTTGTATCAAACGGATTATTTGGCAATTTGAGGTTGGGAGGGTAGTTTTATGAGTTTGATATTCTTGCGAGGAATGAGATTCAGTTTGAGTAATAAAGGAATTTACTGATTAACATTGGTTGCAAGAATCGACTTAGATTTGTCGTTAAAGATGAGTAACAGTGAAACCATTTCTGAGAGTGACATGTCAATAGAAAGAAGTGACACTGTTCAAGATCAAGACATAAGTTCAGTTGCAAATCTTGATGTTGAAAGGATGAAATACCACAGAAAATGAAGAAAGAAACTGAATTGGATGCTGCTTCAATGGATAATGAAACTGATGATCCTTATGCATATTTGAACAGAAATGATTTTACTTCAGAAAAGTATAAGATTGAAATACGAGGCTTACCCAAGTTTTATGGAATAAATGTACGTTGAAAGCAAAGATGTTCTTATAATAATTGCTGGATATCCTTTAATACAAATGAATTAGTGTATTTTGGTGAAGATTATTATGTTGTTTTGAAAATCTTAATATCTGAAGTCCTGTAATTGTAGATGCTTGTTTTTCTCTACTTGTTTGTTTTAAAATATACTATTTATTTGGTGTATTCTGATATGTTGTTTCTACCCACAGTCATATCAGAATTTGTTATCAGGAGAAATTCCCTAATTTTCTCATTCCTTTCCTTTAAATCAGTGTGGTCCAATCCATAGGCTGTGTGACCCTCTTATTCATTTTGTTGGCTCTTGACCTTCTTACTGGACAAAAAATATTAACAATTTGAAAACAAAATCATATACTCCATTTACTGCTACGAATTTAAATAGCAATAAACAGAAGTTGGATCATCAGCCATTTCAGGATTTTCTCTCTCTAAAACCAAAATTTGTGTTGTTGAACAACCAAATTGAGATTGGAGAGAGGTCCCTTGATTTTCAAGTGGAAATTTGTGATTTTGGGGGAGACTCTTTATGCCAGATTAAAAAATATAATGTCCCTGAAATTTCTGGAAACTGATTTTTTAAAAACGTTTCACCAAACTGTTTAAATTCTTGCTGCAAATGCTATCACTGTTTGGAAGTACATGTGCGTGTGTGAAGGTACCTTTACTTATCTCACACAAATGAAAAACAAGAAATGGCATTGAGAGTACAAGAGCATTTAACTGGAATCGAGCCTGAGACTTTGGCTTACTGAACTTATAGTGGGCATTAATAAACTTATATCAAAATGGCAGTGCCAACCATCTCATTGATTTCTCAATTGTGAAAGAGTGATATATTAAACCAGTAATTTATATGTAATACATTTACTTTCATATTTGGTGCACATTTTCCTGTACTAAAGTCTGATTGGCCTTTGTGTAACAAAATGTTGGACCATACTGCTTTAAATCGTTCAGTTTTAACAGTTATGCAGAAATATCTTACAAGAACTTTTTAACCATGTTTGAAACTTTTTACTTTATAAGATCTAAAATAGGATTATTTTTACTTTTAAGTTATCCCTCTGTATTTTCCATGACAGATTAAATCACTATTGTTCCTTCAATATTTTGTTTTCTTTTTGTATAGCAACTGCGGAAACTTTTGAATGAGAAATTGCAGTTAGGGTGCAACAAAGTAAAGCCATTGAAACCTGGCAGTTATTGGGCATTTGTATGTTTCCGAACCGAAGAGGATAGAACTCAAGCATTGAATGTATTAAATGGTTACAAATGGAAAGGAAATGAACTCTCAGCTCGTGTAATAAAAAAAATATTTTCTTACTTATGAATAATAGCACAGTGGTTGCAGTAAATGTTAAATTTTCTTTCTGCTAATTTAGTTCATTATATTTGCTCAATAAGAGAGCTGTAGATCAGATTTGAGGATTGAGTTCAGCTATTTACGTGCATTCTTATTCTTGTAGGTGGCAAAACCATGCCCTGATCCATTAGTGATGAAAAGAAAAGGAGAAACACAAGGCAAAACCGGTGCCTCACAGAATAAGCTGGCTTGTGTGGAGAATTTGCCATTAGAGAAAAGAATCAAGGATAGTGTCTCTCCACTTTGGAACTTACCGTACAAAGAACAGGTACTGAAATATTATTATAATTATGAATTGTTTTAAATTTTAATTATGTAGTTTTATTTATGGAGAAATACAACTTTTAGTATACAGCAAATAATATTAAGTTGCTGAGAATTATTGTTGATCACAGATGTTTCAGGGATAGGCACATTATGTTACCTCATTTGTTTAGGTTTATTCCATCAATATTCATTAAATTAGTGCAGGCCCTTGAAAGTAAATGAATTTTTAATTATGTGGTTCCAAAAGGAATTTAATAAAGTTAAATTCTAGCATGAAGTCTAGGATTCCTTATGAAAATCAAGAATGTGTGAAGTGTTTATTTTTTTCGGTAGAATCTGGTGTTGAGGGTATATTTAATGTATTCTATTTAAAGAGTTTTTTTTCAGGGGTATGCCCTGTTAGAAGTACCACTACAATACAATATTTAAGTTTTTACTGCAAAGGTTGGCACTCACATGAGAGAATCCCAGTATTCTGCCAGATCCTTCAGAAATTGAGGGAATGACACATCATCCAGATCTGTTTGTGGTTACTTTAGATTTGTTAAGAAGCACAAGGCTCTCGAAAGGTATAAAAAATATAAAAATCTGCTTCTTGTTAGGATCTTCTCATATTTTCAGAAACCCACTAATTGATTACATTATTCTTATTGAGTATAGTGCATAATTTATATTGAAACTAGTGAAGCTAAGCACATACTTTCTTCCCCCTAGTGATGGTTACATAATATACTGCATTTTTACTGCAATACATTTATCCTGCATTACTGCATTACATTTATACTGCAATTTCTCTCTGAATTAACACATCTCGGTCATAATTTTTTGTAAAACTCATTACAAATGGTAGAACAGTAGGTGTGGGCTCATTGCTCTGTGGTTAGCATTCACAAAGGCCTCCCGTGACAACACATACATGAAAAACAAGGGACAAACAACCATGCCCATGGTGGGACTCGAACCTGAGGCCCTTCAGACTGAGGTGCTGAGATGGCACATGCTCCAGCCACTTTAGCCATCCAGGTTGGTTATAACTGTGTTTCATACAGCTGAATCATCTCCCAACAATGAGATGTAATTCACAGAACTACAGCTGCCATCTCATGGGGTGGAATCTCATTGTCGCATTTCAATGTGTATTCAGTAATCTTTATTTGGTGACCTTTTCTTACTTAAAATTGCCATTTTCCACAGTATTTATATGAAAGGTGAACCATAAATTGTGCCTTATATTATAAAGATATGTTGGGATCATGATGACGACAAAGGCAGTGATTATCAACCTCAATAATTTCAATGATCCGAACTGAAGTTTTTTGATTGGTTGTTTATTTGTTATCAGGTAACCAGATATTTAGGTCACGTTGTTACGTCCATTAAGAGCTATGAGTAGAGATAGTAGATTTTAGCAATGGCTAAAAATATGAAATGTTACCAAAGGCTGAAAAAAGCAGTAGTGGCATGTTTAAGGATCAGTGCAGTATATTTCTGAAGGTTTTCAATCTACGATAAAATACAAAAATTGGTTGCAAAATGTGAAATGATTGTGTATCTGCAAAATAATTGCTAATTGTGTTTTATGGTTTCCTTCATGTTTACTCTCTAACTTGGGATGTGACAACAACAACAACAACAACAACATATCGATCTTTGAACACATTTAATTTGAGAGTGGCCATGTTTATTAATTTATAATTAAGATTTAACTGACAAAACAAAGTTAAAGAATAATAAGAACCATTAAAAAGCTTATCCTGAAAATCTAAGCGCTCAGGGTCATCTCAAGGGGTCTCAGCTTCCTGAGTTTGTACGAAGAAGATCACATGAAGAAGAGGAAGGCCCTATGCGTCATGCATGTTTTTTCTTACGCTTTTATATTTGTTGAAGTACACAAATGGTGAAATATTAAATTTGTTTCCCTTACTTCCCAAGTTTAATGGCAAGAAATGAAAAAGCAGCCAAATAATTTTTTTATTTTAGAGTCCTTAGTAAATAGTAATTTTCCTAACAAATGCTACAAATTACTAAATCTTAATTTTTTTAATGCTATAAAACGCCATAGCCTTGTTTTCAAAATGCGATAAAAAAAAAAAGTATGTTCTTAATTACTTTTACAATCATAATTTTTCTAGAAATTCCAATTTCTTTAGTTAACTTTAACTTTTAGTTAAAATTTGTTGAAAGAGAGTATTTAACAGATTTGTGAACCCTCCAATTGAAAGAGTTGTTTATCAGGGGCATTTCTCCCTGTTTTTTTTCTAGATTAATATTTTTTACTGAAAATAAATTTTATCAATATCTCTAAAATGGTAATAGTCTCTAATGTTGTGTAAGTCCTAAAATACTGAGTCATTAATGTTTTCAGTTAGGTGTGAAGGAAAAAGCTGTGAGAGGAGTATTATTGCTATGGGCTAAGGAAATTCAGAAACTAAACCCACAGTTGAAAACGTGGTTGAATAGTCAACGGGAAAAGAATGATGGTTTACCTTGTGTATTGCATGACATTCGACCCTCACCAAAACTTACGGAATATCGCAACAAATGTGAATTTACTGTTGGTAAGTTTCATTCTATCAAATATGTTGTATTGCATTGCTGAATTATTTTACTACTGATGAACTAGTGGTCTCCTTTTCAGCTATGAATTTAGTTATATTTCTTTTGTGAAAGTGATCATGGGGTATGTTTTTTAACAACAATGCCATGTGGTGATTGAAAGTATTTGTAGAGCAGAATTCAGAATTTTATTTTGAGGCTGCATCTGTGCTTGAGGCTTCTTTAGCTTCTGCACATTTGTGGTGTGGGACAACTTGCTTAACTTACCTTTTTGAAGCTGTAATTCAGTTATAATAACAGTTTTGTGGAAGGGTAGTTTGTTTAGATGATTATGCTTCTGAGATTTTTAGTCTCTGTTTGTATTTTAAGTGTGTTGTATTCTTATTTAGGCATAAATGAAGAGACTAAAGAGCGCACTGTAGGATTTCGAATTGGGAGTTATATGGATGGCTGTGCTGGAGTTGCTCCTGTGGACAATTTGGATATTGTACCAGTTCGCATGAAGCAAGCTGCAAAGGTACTATGATTTTCAACTGTAATAGCAATTTTCATAATTTAGTAGTTTTAAAGAAAATAGTTAAATGCAAAGTGTAATTTTTAAATCATATTGAAGGCCTATCAAATTTCAAAATTGAAAATTCTTTCAAAACTTGATGACCACTTTCTTTTGAATACATATTGATAATTATGCTGTTTCTGTAAGATGTATACCTACGTGGACTTTTTATTTCAATTCACAATTTTTTATTGATTTATTGAAGTTAACAAGGCTCACATGCCAAATTATTTATGTCAATTATGTTGCAGCTCTTTATGAATTCAGTAAGATACTCTAATAGTAAACTTAGAAATTATTCAAAGTGCACTCACCTACACAAAAAAGAAAGAAAATAGTTAGATGTATTTTGACATACACAACATTGAATTGTTTTAACCTCTACCACATACTACCAATTTTGTACAGCTCTGTGGTTCAAATATTGTCCTGCAACACTAGCTGCAATCAGTTTGGCAGCTAATGCATCTCAATTGGGAAGGTCCACAAATGATGAGTGTGGGAGATGGTAACATGATTCAAGTGCTTCTCTGTATGCTGTTTCTTTAGTATATATTGAGTTTTCTAATGGAGCAAAAGTTCTGCTCATTTTGGAAGTGCCAGCATCTACCTGTTCTGAAGCACACTAGTGATGTAGCTTATAAATTATTTACCTACTTAGTAAAAAAGGGAGATTGAAACCTCTGGATGTACTGTTGGTGTTTGGAAGGATATGTCCTCCAGACCAGCAACTCCTGTGACTGTAATGCCCTAATAAGAATTGCATTGTTTACATGGCCTACATTGTTTTAATGCTATTGTGTTTTTCCCCTTAGATTTTTGAACAGTTTGTTCAAGCCTCTCCTCTGGGTGTTTTCTGCCCTGAGACTCATGAAGGTGTGTGGCGACAGCTAATGGCTAGACTATCTACATCTGGTGCTCTTATGTTGGTGATTGGGATTCATCCTCAAAATCTTACTCCTGAGCAGTTAGTGGACTTGAAAGAAAAGTTAAGAGAGTTCTTTGAAAATGGTGCTGGTTCAGAGTGCAAAGTAAATTCACTTTTTCTGGAACTTCTTCCTGCCAGGTTTGTTCATTTCTGTGTTTGTGTTGATAATTTGGAGCTAATATTTATTGTTTTGCATGAGTAAATTAACTTTGTTTGACTTTCCAGCAGGTGTACATAAAACTTTCTCACCAGCAGGCATGTGTCATAAATTTTACATTATTCAATGATTCTTGGGAGAAAAAAAAAGATCAATCCAATTTTTGTATATATTTCAATCCAAATCGTGAAGGATATATTCAATGTCTGTTTCGTCTCAAGCCGGGTAGCACTTTCGCTATATTATGAGCTTGTGCTTTCAAAACTTTATACACTGTGACATGCCATTGTGAGCATTACTATTTGCAAAACAACAATTGATAAACATTCATATTTAGTACCAGAAAGCGCTTATTTTGATCCAGTATCATAATGTTCGTATATGTTGGCAACTCTCAGGTTACTATCACTATCCAATTCATGATCTTCCTCACGATCAGACAGTTCTTGAAAAATATGATGAATTTCATTCACATGATTTCTTTCTCTGGACATTTTACATAAAATTTTGATTAGGCCAAATTATAACACAATTTTAAAACAACAGCAGGTGCGCATTGTAAAGTTTATGACAATACACACTTATCCCGAATAGAGCGTAATAGAAACTGAATATCGCACATAAACTAAATAGTGGCTGCAGTAATACATCACTAAAGATTCTGCAAGGAAGACCAAGAATGCAGAAGTCTTTGCCAACAATGATTCGATAGCAAATCCAAAAAATCTGCTATTGTCATAAAATTGACACAATCATGCCCGCTGTAAGATTAATCCAGAGAGCTGCGAATGAAAAGAATTAGTAATTCCCAGTCCTAAACATTCATTTTAAAAGTTGTAGAAATACGGGTTTCTCTTTTGTTTTATCATCATTTTCTCATTTGCTGTTGTGTTTTGCACTTGCAAAATTTTTGTTGCTGTTTGTGAAAAATTTCAATTTGTTCATGGCTCCTGTTGTAAATGCAATGTGTTGTTTAACGAAATATAAATATATTGGTACTGTACATCATTTTTTATTGCAGACCATCTGCCAGCTGTAGTAAAACCACAGAACATCTGTATGGGGAAACAAGCATATTTGAATCTGTCTGTGATCTCAATTTCCGTATTTCTCCTGAGGCGTTTTTTCAAGTAAATACAGGAGCTGCTGAAGTTTTGTACAATACAATTGCTGAGTTTGCCAAACTAACTCCAAAAACCACTTTGCTGGATGTGTGTTGTGGAACTGGGACCATTGGATTGTGTTTATCCAAGGTAAAGATTGGCATGATTTTTACAATATGCATTATGTTGTATTTAATTATAGAGGTGGATCAAATATGAACTGGAATGTTTTTTAATAAACTTATAGAGGCTTTGGAAAAATAATAAAATACGAACTTAAATTCCTATATACAGTGAAACCTGTTGAAATGGCCACTTTGCTTAAGCGACTGCCTCCATTAATGGCCATTTTTCCCAAAGATACATGTAAATATTGCCTTTTTACAGTGGTCTGCAGCCAGGTACATTTCACTGATAAACCTTTATTCAATGGTCACAATTTCCTAGCGATTTTGCTGTTTTGATCTGTAACACTATAAAAAGCAGAAGACTCATGGATGTTACTGTACATCAAGTATTCTTCATGCAATATGGCACAATATTCGATTACATATAACAGTGAGCTAGACTTGATCATTTTCTAGAGTGATTTTCTGAATTTGTGCTTGATTTCAATAAGTGATTCTCATGCATGCTCTGAAATATCATTAAGTGTATGTACTGCAGCTTCAAGTCGAGTAGGGAGTAAAGTTCACCAATGGGAAGAAGCAACCAGTAATATAGAAAAGAAGAGAGCAAATACCTGGAATTGAATGATTCTGTTAAAACACTGTTCAAAGGGCACATGTTTAAAAAGCTTCCAATATAATGCGAGTTCATTGTAATTAAAAGTGTTAACACACAATGGATACTAACTTTATTAAAAAAGTAATTTTAGACCAGATGCCTGCTGCCCGTATTCTCATAACCTCCATTAAGAGGTGATGAGCCATAATTAAAATGGCAATATACTACATTTTATCATAAAATATGTCATCATCAAAAGGAGCTTCCTGAAAGATTAATACAGTTACCAGGACAGTATATAAATGAGACGCACAAACACTGGGATGGCCGGTGCCAGGTGGACCTGTGCCATATCACATCTCCAAAACATTGTTGGAGGAACATCAGAAGCTATGAACGCACTGGCAAGGTAACACCTTGCCAGCCAGAGAGTTGGAGAGGTCATGGTAAGCTGCTGACACCATCACAGGAGCATCTCAATGTTTCCCTTCCTTTCTTTCTACTTTTCATTATCTCTCACACCTATCTCTCAGGTACTGCAGTGGGACTCCAAATGGTTGATGTTTGCTTGAGTTCATATCGAGAAAACTGCCAAACATTAAATATTTTACATTTGGTAGCCCCGGATTTTGCACAGATAACAAACATTAACTGCTTTCCAAATTGTGCTTTGACAACTCTTCACACCTCAGGCCAACTTTTCGATGCCATCAATGATTTGATTGCACCATGCTCCCCACTGAAACTCCTAAATAATTTGCACTTCAACTCTGAGTTTGCCAATTCATGCTTCTCATTCACTTCATCCTTTCCCATTAATGAACAACTGATTATTCCCAAGGTCATTTCTCCACAGCCCCATATAATGAGCACGGATTGTTCCTGAGGAAGATTTGCTTCTCTTCATCACAGAAACTTCTCTTTCTTTCATCACTTTCCATCACTGTCAAAACTTCTTGTCCCCCATGTAGTTAACAAGGAACGAAAAGCGATATGTTCGAACAGAAATTCAGTATGCATCTAGCATTGATTCACTCTGAATCTGTTTTGATAACTGAAGAACACTGTCTAACTGCAAGACACTGCCATAACACAATAGAGAAAAAAAGGTTAAGTCTCAGGCCAGTGAGGTTTTTTGATGTGTTGTTCTAGGTGATCTTTACTGATGGTACTTGTTTAAGGGCAGACCATATAAAAGAAATCCACAGACATTTGTAATAAAAAAGAACAAAAATAAATAAATAAATAACTTATTTAAAAAATTAAATGAATATATAAATGAAAATAATGGGAACCAGTTTTGTTGGAGGCAGAAGTGTATAGACATTGGCGGACTGGCTGCACAGTCAGTTCCTGTGGAATAGTGTGTTCATCACCCAAGAGCTTGATTCCTTGAAGAGCGTGGAACCCTGCAACTGTGCAGTTCTTGAGTAGAAATCCTGTATTAAAATGTGAATTTTATATTATTGAGACAAATGCTTACTCTTTTGCAGCATTGTGGTCAGGTCATTGGTGTGGAAATATCCAAACAAGCAGTTGAAGATGCTAAAGCCAATGCAGCTCGCAATAGCATCACCAACTGTGAGTTTTTTGCAGGGAGTGCAGAAGAGTTGTTGTCTCCCATCATCCACAGAGCTGTTCATGACCATGTGGTGGCTGTGGTGGATCCCCCTCGAGCTGGCCTACGTAAGTTGCTGTCATTTTTGACCAAAAGTGAAGGATTTTAAAAATTAACATTTTGACAAACCATTCTTATGAAAACAAGAATAGTGTCATTTTCAAAAGTAATAATTTTAACTCAACAAAAGGTGAATCCTTTTGATTGACACAATTTTCTAAAACAAATTAACAATATTAGATTACACGTTCTTTAAATCTTTCTGTGTGGAGTAAATATTTCTTTTAAATGTGGGATAGTAAAAATGGTAGTTGGGATAAAATATTTTGCCTAAAAGAGATATTTCTGTGAAACTCGTGAAATCTTGGCACAATGGAATACAATACAAAAACTTTTTGAGCAACCGACGTGTTGAAATAATATAATTATATTATTAAATTATTTGGAAAGCAGAAGTTGATGCACACTTTGCACCATACAACTTTTCTGTCAGTAGTAGATACTTCGTCTATTGCTATCTAGGTCCGTAGTTTTGCAGCCGGATTAGATGCAATAAATATATTAACATCATTCTCTGTACAAACTTGCGATATCTATGACCAGCAAACAATCACTGCATCGTGAAGAACTCTCATTGAAAGTTAAACATCGATGATAACCATGTTTCTCTGAAATTAAGATTAAAGGTCTTGAACCACGGGATCAGTGATACTTCTCATACCAAAAGGTGAAAATGATCTCTGTCACTGACATGCACTTCTGCCACTGAGATAAATTAAATAGGTGCGCTGCATTATGGGAACACCACATGTCTTCACATGAGGTACCTGGAGTAGACTGCATGCAGTAATAATACAGGGGAAAATGCTGATTTTTTTTTAATACTTCTTTTCATAAAAAATAAGTAATAAAATTGAAGAAAATTAATAGAATAAAAAAAATATTTTGAGAAAATACCAACATATGTAATACAGTACTGAATATGTGAAAATATGTAACGAAAAAATTGGATATTGTGTTAGGTCAGCAACGATTCGCCATGATTACAAATTTAAGATCATTTAAAACTTAAATATATATTTACATACAAATTCTATCTCTAATCATGCTTTCAAATGGGCTTATCTCTTCAGCTAGAAAGGCCTCGAACTTTATTGACCTCTGGGATTTTTTCTATTGAGAATTGAGATGAAATGGTTCTGTGATATATTAAATAATTAATTATATTTGGACTGATTCAGGCTATATGAGATGTATACTATAACCTGTTTATTACTACTTTAAATAAATCTTTTGGCAAGATTGCTAATTTGTTTCTTTTAACATCAGTGTGATAGCTTCAGGTCCATGCGTAGTTGTGAATATATTTGAGTTGGTTATTTTGGGACAGCCAACAGTGAGACAAGTATTCAATATTGTAAGGAAAAATCATCAAATTGTTAAGTGAATTTTTAATTATTGTCCAACTTATAGTTTTAGTAAAATTTAATTTCTGATTTAATCTCGATTGGAAAAATATAATTTGAGTTGCAGTGTAGCAGTATAATGTCTACCTTCTGTCTGCATGTTCACTCATTGTGGTCAGATCCTCTGTCTGTAACCAGTGAATGCATTTGTTAAATAAAATAATATCAAAGTTATTTCTACCTTAAAAGATCAATGAATTGTGACTATCAGATTTCCTAATCAGACCACATTCCATCATATTAGATCCTAACCAAACCAGTATTCTTGTAATCTCTACAAATGACAGGATAAACAAAAAAATGACAGGATAAACAAAAATATGTTGAAAAGCATTTATTGAAAGTTGTAGTATTGTAATTTGTGGCAATATTTTACATTTAAAAAAAATTAATATTAAATTATCGTCTTCTGATATTCAGTAAATTCAATTAATTTATTAGACTAATTAATAGGCAGATTTTTTTACTACAATTTACTCAGAATTAGCCTAAGAAAAAACAAATGTTCTATTATTCCATATCTCAGATTCCATTGTGAAGATAATACTTGAGGACAGAGGGTCCCATCAAGCATTAATATTCAGTGGTGTAAATTTATTGGAGAAAGTCATAGAACAAATTTGAAAAATATGCTCAGTGTAATTTTATGCAATGTAAGGTTTAGTCATTCACTAATTTTAATGTCATACATTCTGTGGCAAAACTACACTGATATTGCACTGCTAATTTTTACTCTTATTATTAAAAGCAGGAGTAACAATTTGTTGTAAACAAGCAAAACAAGCAAATAAAAAGGGAGAACGGGTGAATGGTGCTGTCTTTGTAGGGATAGAGATGTGGGTTTTTGTCTGCTGACTAACTACAGAAGCAGTGAAGATATGCATTGATGGTTCCTCCGATAATACTTACGACTACAAAAGTGAGGGGTAAGAGAGGGTCCACTGGAAAAAGTGTGGTTTATAAATTTTGTATGGACTGTGATGTCAGCTGTTACCAAAATTCGATCTCAGTTTTGAATTCAGTATTATCTTTTTTGTGACTTTTTCTAGAAAATTGATTATGGGGGTGTTTTTAAAATTGTTTTGCATTAGTTGTTCATTGTTCATTTTATAAGTGTTTAATACATTTGTGTTTTTATCTTCTTTTGCAGATCAAAAAGCTATGACTGTATTACGAAATGCTAAGAATTTGAATAATTTAGTGTATGTGTCCTGTGATCCTAAAGCTGCTCTAAACAACTTGGTGCTTTTAACACGTTCTGTGTCCAAGTCGTACTATCGACCCCCATTTGTACCAGTATGTGCTGTGCCGGTGGATATATTTCCAGGCACTAATCATTGTGAATTGGTTATTTACATGGAACGATTCAATGAAGATACACATTCTATGAGTGAAAGTGCAGATGGTAAATCATGTGATCTAAAATCATCCAATGACAATGATGAACACTTGGAATCATCAAAGAATTGCAGTTCAAAAGAAGACAAGGAGTCCACGGTGGAATAACTTATTTTTGTTTCATAGGGGAGGTGGGGGAGTACAAGCTGAAGGAATGGAATAATTTCTTCTCCATTTAAAGTATTCATTTTTTTTTTTTTTTATTTTATCTCATGAAAATACAATTTATAAATTGTTTCAAGTGGAATTGTTAATACAGTTGTATCTGTGAATATGATGAATAATGTGAATATCTGTGAATAGTTTTGAAAATTGTAATAAAGTACTTTAATACATTTTTGTTTTATTTTTATTAGCTTGTTGTACCAAAAGGATGAAAAGTCAGGAACAGAAGAGGAAATTCATTAAGGAAATAAATTAATATTTTCAATTTAACACATCCTCTTTTGTTTGTTTTTTTGTGAAATGTGTAATTCGTAGTTGTAAATGTTAGTCACAGGAGAGTAAAAGTCATATTTTGGTACAGTGAAGTACTACTACTAACATTGAAATTGTTTTTCGTTTTCAAGATGCCAATGTGATTACTTTTACATACAAACTTACATAAACTCTGGTGTCCTGGAAGAGCATTCAGTACACAATATTTATTGATCAACATAATTTACATTATACATTTGCGATTTTTTTATTTGGGGATATTCCGGGTATATCCTATAAAAGATAGTTACGCGCAATGATAATTGTAACAAATATTAGTTGTCCGAATTTTTTCCAAGTTTATCATACTAATTTTCTATTAGGAAGTAATATCTTACACGATATGAGTATGAATTGAAATGCCGAATTTTCAAAATCTACGAGCCTCAGTTAAAAATTAAATGAGTTGCTGCATCATTGTGTTTTCAACGTGAACCTCAAACGCGCCCACAGAGCACCAAAGCATAGAGCGCCCACTCCCATGCTAAGAGAGCGGACGAGTAAACGCTTCCCAGGGACACCGGGCGCAGCACCGTCGACTCCCCACTCCTCTCCCCTCTCCAGAATTCCACCCACTCCATTACATGTGCCAATCAAAAGGCGTCACCCCACTCCGCCCCCCCATGTGATATGTTCCAATCACCTTACTGTCAGCTCGTAAGCGGGAGTTCAAAATTAAATTATTTTTTCCGGCCTTCCTTACAGCCATATTAAAAATTTACAGCACTTAACTCTAATTACGTAATTGACTCTCTTATTGTGCCTACTTATTTAAGGAGTCGCTATATGTTTTCTTTACTTAAATCCCACAAGCATTGAATTTGTAGGAATAGGTATCTAGAGGGTTCTTAATCATAAATGACATGAGCTAGGAATATGGGACAATCATAATTATACAGAACAATTATTACTAAAACACATTTATTTACTCCAAAAGTGTAAATAGGTTAACAGCAAATCAAACCAATGAAAGACATTAGATAACTATGTTTAATTACAGGTGTGCATTGACAAGAAGTTTTTGCAATGAATATATTTGCTTTACACATGAAGTCATTTGATCCATTACTATTAAGAATTTAACAAAAGCAAAATTTCAGCACTTTTCTTATACAAGAATTTTCAAACAAATGGTGACATCCAAGTTGAAAAAAACTGATTTCCAAAAGCCATCAAAATAAAACAATTACTTTCCATTACATAAAAATATTCACCATACAACAATCCAATAAACTGAACACATTGAATGTTATTAAAGGAACACAACTAATTAAATTTCATATGAACAATCAACACACAATCAGAATTAACTTTAGTTTTCACACATGATTATACACATTACTGGTTCAACTTTTACAATATTTTCATCAGATCTGAACTAGCAACATCAATACAGAAACTTAAGACAGCAGCAATAACTAGGCAATTACAAGCAGACTCTCCTATGAAATACTAAGCAAGTCTTAATTACACTTCTGAAAACTAATGAAATAACAAGGATAAACCAATCAACAATTCAAACTTGAATATAAATGAAAGGTTGAGAATGAATGTGGCCAAACCTAATTAATAATAATACAATTTTAAATTAATACCCAAACTGAATTGCATGAAATTAGTGAATACAAAAATTATTGAATTACTTATTAAAAAAATTAAATGAAATGTATACATTAGTTACAATCGGTAATTTTAGAAATTGACATAAAACAAAAAGAATTACTTTCATGAAAATAGTACTGAATATAGTCAAATTATTGAATTACTTGTCACAGAATATGAATTAAATGAAAACTACACATTGGTTACAATTGACAATTTTACAAATGAACATAATACAAAAACCTGATTTGTATCATTACTACTGAACAGAGGAATTAATGAAATACATATTATAAAACATAAATGAAATAGATTTTTTTACAATCAGCAATTTTACAACTTTTTATTTATATTTATTTACGTCAAAAACAGTTTGAAACTGTGTGACGAGCTATAGGGAGAAGTGAAATTTGTGCACGTTTTCATAATTCTGTGATCTCAATCCTAAACCATATTCTAATAGAATTTTGGATACAGAAAAAAGAGCATCCTTTTTCCAAGTTCTGTCAACAAAATATTCACTCCTTTATAGTAAAATATATTTTCAAATGTAAATTAGCTATAAATTTGTGCCCTTAACCCTCATCACGTTCTTCATGAAAGAATAATACTTCTTGCTGCAAAAAATATGGAAAACGATAATTTGAATAACTATATTTCCCACTGAAATTCAGAAGACCTTCTGAACTAGTACAAGAAGTTTACTTCTACAACTACTAATAGAAGACACTCACATTTCTGTCGCTTTTGGTTTCAGAGCAGCACATAACAAACTGAAATGAAAGAGAAGTTAAATTTTTAGACAGCCATGCAAATTCATTGCTGTTTCATGCTGTTATGGCACCTTGCATGTCTCTGCAAAAAGAACATACACGCCCTTGCGTCCTGCAAAACCTCTTCTGCAGCAGAAGGCGTTGTCTGGCAAAGTTTCTGCAGCGTGGTGTAAGGAATTTGTCTCTGGTAATGCATACAGAGCGTAATCCAAATCCACGTGAATTGGAACCTTCAAAAAGAAAACACTACCGTAATCTGCTGTATTTATTTCCCAATAAACATACCCAGCAATTAAATTCTACCTCACCTAAGGACAACAACTGACGTCTTGCACTTTTCTTAGTGGTACACATCACCTAAATAAGTAAAAATAGTTATGAAACAAAAATAAAGAGAAATAAAGCACAAATAATAAAATTTCAACATACCTCCAAATGCCTTATCAGCTTTCTTTTATTTGATGACTCACACAGGGCATCTTCCTTAGAAGAGGTTTGAATTTCTGGAACTAAGGAAAAATTCATAAAAGATTGTGTTGAAAATGAGTTGAAAGAAACACTTAATAAAAATACCACCACTATTTAACTTACATTCAAAATTCTCTCCATCTCCATCAAAGCCCCTTCATGCACGGTTTTATCTAGAACAACAGAATATTTACATACAACATAAAAATGAAAATTTCTCATTAAGTATTAACTTCCACAATAATTTTGAACAATGATCTGAAGCGGCTCATTATTAAAAATTTCTTACCTGGCAAAAAAAGTGTAGGGACAGCGTTTTTTTTTAGCCCCAGAAGTAATTCCCGGCATTTACTTCCTTCAGAGAAATGCCGATCATAGACATACATTTGATTGCGCCTCTTGCGGTGTTATATTCGAAATCACTGGATTACCGGAAGCATTAATCCAACTCGCGAACAATTCATAGTCACTTCGAGGAAAGCCATATCTCGTACTAAAATGATCACCGTAATTCAATACGGCACATTTAATTTTCTTTCGTGAAATATTAGCCATATTTTGAATGTGTTAATGTAGCACGAGAAGCAGAAACACCTGTATCACCAGATAAACACAAAGAACCGCGTGCGCAAGATTAGAAAGTAACGGACAACATGAAATTCCTCCCTTTGAAAACTGCTCCACAGACTTCCTATCTTTCACGGAGTGTACGACGAATACGCTCGCACCGCGCCTGGTGGGTAAGGGTATCGTTTACTCGTCCGCCCTGGCCTATATGAGTGCTCCATCTATCTTAGTTTGTCTATGAACGCGCCCAGGCCCAGGCATTCCCTCTACAGGCCCACCACAGACGAAACACAACGCTGTGCGAGCGCGCTGCGCCACACTGCGTCGAATCGATGATAGCAACCCGTAATTCCTCATGCCACCTCGCTACAGGACCGCAGGTTTCTTTCCAAAATCTCGTACGTCTCGCGGCATACGAGATACTACTCTTCGCTAAGACACTCACGTACCCAAGATGGCAACACGTATTGTTACGAATTTGATGTAGAACATGTATTTACTACTGGCTCTTCTGTTCATTATATTGAAAGTTGACGGCTGGCTGATCTCACAAGATGAAATATTTCTGCGGTTAGTGCGTTAATAGTGATGGCGGACGAAGAGACAGAACAAGAAGTTAGACGTGCTCTCGATGTTCTTCAGTCAATGATTGACATTTCTGCCGATCGTTTAGAAGGACTGCGGACACAATGTGCTACTAGTGCTGAATTAACACAGCAAGAAATTCGCACTCTAGAAGTGAGTATTTTCGAATGGTATCTGTGGAATTTCTTCACTGTCATCGACGTACTGAGCTATTGACGATTGGGATGGGTTATTTTGATTTTGTTAGACGGTATTTGTTATCAGATGATGGTTACTTCTTATGTCATTTCCCGAAAGCATTACCAGAATATCAATATTTTTTACAGGGAAAGCTGATCAAATTATTTTCAAAACAGTTGGTGACAAAAGCTAAGTTAGATGGAGATGCACTAGCATCAGATTTTAAGCATGTTCCTTCTTTGGAACAGTGGCTGCAAGTTGTCGGTTTGTGTCCAGAATCTGTGAAGGTAAATGATTTGTTGATAGTTGATCCGTATTTGATTTATATCACTTTAAATTTTTGTTAATTATTTAAGAATAGGGAAATTTATTCTCAATTTTATTATCTACAGTGCATTTGTCAGAAAGTGTCAACAATTGAAGCACTGCAAGAAAAATCAGAGCATGAATTACGTGTTATTTTGACTGATCGTTATTCAAGACAAGAAGAAGTTCGTCGATTAAGCCGTGCCCTTCATAATTTGAAGAAATATACGGGTAAGTTCTGTTCACAAATGTGAACTGTTATCATGCAGTTAAACTAACACTTTCCTTTCTTCATTTTCAGCCAGTGAAACTTTGTGTGATTGGTTTCACTGGTATTGCTATGACATTTATGAAATGAGAAGTTATGTTTTACTTGAAGTGATATAAAATGTGTTAAGGGATTGTAGAGGATTGCAGAAAGATGTTTCACGTGTTATATTTATTTGCCAACATGGTTATAGTATTGACTACACTCAAATAACACTTGATAATGTGAGCGTTGTAAGTTAAATTAATGAATCTGTTTAAGCTGGTGAAGATAGGTTATTGTTTTCAGTGATGTTATGTAGTTATAAGTTACAGGTTACAAGTCATTAAAGGATGAAAAATGAAATTGAAGGTGAAATTTTTAGATTGTTGTTTTACGAATTGGTATTATTAAATGGGGATAATAAAGATAATTTTGCCACCAGTCTCTCAAAGAAACTGAAAATATTAAGAGTTTTGATTTTGTGACAGAATAACTGTTTTGAAATATGTAATATCATTATTGTGAAAAAATTAAGTAAATCAGCATTTTACGTAAAACTATTGCTCAGAGGTTATACGTATAGAATAAAGGACTGAATAACATTTTATTTTAGTTGGAGAAATAATAAAGTAAGTGCTGCAATAATAATGGTAGAAGACAGAAATGTATTGATAGCCTGATGCCTGTAGAAGTGAAAAGTTAATTATTTCAAGATTAAAATTAAAAATGAAGTGGTTTATAAACATTTCAAACAAACTTTAAACCTCTTAAAACCCAACACATTTTCAAATACCAAAAGACCTTAAAAACTTTGTTTCCCTCCTTTTGAAATTATTGTGAGAATTAGTGTAAATCCCATGCTCTAGTGTTCAGTGATATTTTGAAATGTGGGCGGAAAGGAATTCACAATATAGAAGAAAATTAGTCAGCAATGAACAAAGAGCAGGTATCGCCAATGAATGAGAACAAGCAGTTACAGCAATTCATTGAATTTTTATTGTCATAGGCAGTTTATAAGTCCCAAAGGTTATTTGGTCTCCTATATGTATCAGTAACCGAAGTATCATATATAGCTTGTGGTGTGACTGACAGTAACAGTGAATTCAATTTCAGAAACAATTTTATTCAACTTTTGTAATATATATAATGTAGAAGTTATTTTTAATAATTTTATAAACTGGATATTTATTTAATGGTATTATTCTTAAAACTATTTGATATTTCCAAAAAAATGACATATGGCAATGTCAGATAAAAATTTTAAAATTACTAGTTGTATGCTAGTTTTGTAAAATGCAGTTTCGGTTTTGTTCTTTTATCTTAACATATTGGATTACTGATAAGTAATTGATATATTAGGCATTTGGAAGAGTTAAGTAGGATCAGGTTATAATTTTTCAGTGGGTGTTCACTAAAAGTATGGAGGGCATTTATTTGGTGTGCATTCTTTTCAACTTCAAGGTAGTTTACTTAAAAGTAGCATTCCGATCAGAAAAGGTGTGTAATGGGATGGAAGAACATTGAGAGAGTATGAATGGATTACTGAAAATTACCCTAGTTTTTTATCTTTTACACTTCGCAAGAAATAATGTATAATTATGGTATTTTCCAACAAACCAAACATATTTTCTGATATGATCAGTTGTGAATACTGCAGAAAATTTTGAAGGAGAACTTAAACATAAAATATGAGTAGTGGTTTCCGAAACTATTTTATTCTTGATCCTAACCTCTTCTATTTTATTCTTGATCCATGCTCATGAAGAAATAATGTTGCACTTTTTTTTTTATTATACAACTACAATTGAAAAGTTACCTAAACAGGGAAGTTAAAGTTACTACCTGATTAAAAGTCGGAACAGGGCTACCCTTAAATTTTTGAAAGTTCTCAGGAACAATACATCAAGATTTGGTAGGCTTCAATAAGGCTATTGAACTTTGATGACAAGAAATCAGATGCTTAAAACATTCAACTATTATTCATTGAAATATTTTCTTTGGTTTTTCCTCTAGTTCCCTCAATTTAGAATAAAAATCATGGAAATGTTGACACCCTCTGTTTGTTAAAACTGATGAGAGGATTATTCTAAGACAAGACCTACATAAGGTCTCTTTCATAAATGTGCTTCAGAGCTGTAGGCAGATTTCCCTAATAGAGTGCAGCATAAAAACAATCATGACTGTAGCCCATGTTCTCAACTGACAGCTAATATAAATCGACAATTTCTTGTAATTCCTGCTTTCATGCATTTTGTGAATTCTATAATTTCTCTGGTTGATGAATTGCCTGTGTAGGCCAAACAAGTTTCTGCTTCAAGTAATCGTGATGTTATTAAGGAATAAAACATATCTGTGCACATTTACTACAAGTAGTAGGGGCCGTTCATAAATTATATAACGGAAATTTGGAGTATTTTACCCTCTCCCCCCCCTGTAACGCACCTGTAACACACACCTGTAACCTCCCCCTAAATAATTACATAATGGTTGCGACATCCCCCCCCGTGAATGCAAGAAGCAAGGGCAAGTTGGGAGTGAAGGATGGATGCCTAGGCAAGAACATTTTTTATTACAAGCCACGCACACACTGGGATGGGTGAGAGTCTTCTGTACCATTTTAAATGGATTTTAGAATAAACTACATGATTTTTGAATATGTTGTTTGCAATCTTACAGATTCAATAAAAACTTGATGAAAAAAAAATTGAAATTGTAATTGTATTTGTGACAATTTACATCTTCTAACTTTAATTTATTTTTGTCTTTAAATTAATTACTTCATATTTTAATGTTTTAGTTCAAGTCTCAAAAAAGGAATAATTTCAGCAAATATTGAAAAATGAATAAAAATATCAATGTTTCATAACAATAAATTAATACCCCCCTACCCCTACATAATGCAGCGTAACCCCCCCCTCAAACCCCCTCCCACTCTTCAGCGTTACGTAATTTATGGATGACCCTTTAAACTGTCTTATGTTCCCATGTGTAGCCGCTGTGGAAGCAGGATTGAATTTTGAAAAAGAGAAAATGAAAATCAAAATGTTGATGTTCTCTCTCAATGAGTTAGGGAGATCTTCTTAGGCAGATTTAGCTCACCCTTCAAAAAACCTAATATTTTCATTTTATTTCAGAACAATCCAGTAATTTTTGTAACAAGCTCTATTACTTGAAGGCAGCCATCTAGCACTTTTTTCTCTTGCTGATTATGAAAGTGTCATTGCTTGTAATAAGTTCTTTGCTTGCCTCCTTCCACAAGTTAACAAGAGCATGCACATACATGTTACACCCTTATGTCCCATGTTTCTCACAGAAAACATTGGCAAATGTTACATAATCAGAACTTACTGCTGGAAAGGCAATAGATTACAATATCAGAGGAAGTTGATGACTACCCATGGTGATTCAAAACTTGTTCCTTCTATTTTCAATAGCTGGTTTGGGTCAACTTACAAATTATAAGCTTGTCTGTGCTCAAAGTACTTAAAAATCATTCAACTCACTGTGACAAAATTTTTAATGTTCCCTTGCAATTAAGTTTCTCTAAATGGTGGATTGTTAAATAATATATTATCTTCCTAAATTATTAAGACATAATCATTTTAAATTTAAATATCTCATATTTTCATGATTTTTTTGAAACGAAAATTATTTTATGTAAATAAACATGCCTTAACAACAATCCATTTTAATTAATTCAGCACATTGTCATAGTGAACATTAAAATTGTTGAACAGATTGACGGGTTTAGAATTAGGCATTGCTCTTAAACCGTTTTATTGATGACTCATTGTGACAGATTTGCATCCCCCTGAATAATTCAGAACATAATTATGTACCAATTATTGCTCTAGTTCCTTACATTATATTACAAATTTTAAATCAATTAGTGTTCTAGTACCTTAGTATATTATAAATTTTCAAATTTCGTGATGCTATATTATTTCAAATAATAGTAAGAAACTGTTTCTTTCACAGAAATATCAGTCCTTCCATTTTTATCATACTAAACTAGGGCCACCAACCTAATGATTTCATTTTATTGCTCACTTGTTTAAGTTGCTATCAGTATCTTCGTTCATACGTGAAACATTTATTTTATTTTGCCTTTTTATAAAACCACTAAGTATTTTCTTACATAGTTCGCGATTTCGAAGGAATCGGAATACACAATTATCGCTTCCGCTTCCTGGAGAAAATCGACAGTCGAAAAGATATCTTTTTCTAGCAAATTTCCATCGGAATTCTCAGACATGTAAAACGCGGTAATTAACAGTTGTATGGAGGGACGGCGTGGCCGCATACTATGCGCTGTTATCACTATTCAAATATAACTACTACGACAAGATATCTGCTTAAAGTTAACAACAAAAGTCATATCGCACGCTACTTACATTTGCGCTCATACCAAGCGTTTTAGCCCGATGAACCTCACTTTCAACCCTGGGAATGACGCTCAGCTTATTAAACGTAACATTCGAGTTATGGAATTAATTTCTTTTATAATTTGAGACGAGTAAATGCCGGTTTGTGGTTCACTGTTATTGAAGTTAAGGCACGGGCCTTAACTTAAACCACATGACGACTGTCAACAAATAATAATCTTCTCCTGTATTATTTCAGAAGTATACCTTCCCTTTGCTGCTCTGACACGCAACAAATCTTTAAAAATGAGGTCTCTGAAGAAAGAGAATTTCACGGAGACGCGACAAATTGCACTTTGACTAAAAAAAGCATCTAAATATTCATGTAAAATGCAACTCGCAACACACGTCAAGATCTTTGCATCTATATCGTTAAATAAGTCCTCAATGAAGCGTTCTAGGGCCTTAAAAACTAAAATGTTGAGGCCAAAGGCTTCAAAGAAACGTTCCTCACACCGTAATCTTCAGGATGAGATCTTGGCCATTCTATTACATTTTTGCTGGTTCGACCATTCTCGATTCTACCCCACCTGTTCAGAGCTTGTAGAATCTGCAACTGTGAGTTACTAATTACTTGAAATCCAATGCGATTGAATTACACGGGTAAATGGTTAAATAAGAATAGTTTGTATTATCGGATGGAATATGGAAATGGAAGAGGATGGGGTATAGCATGCGACAGTCGTACGGGTACGCTAGTAAATATTATTTCGAATAAATGATCGTGGTGTGGGCCATCATGCCGCCCCTCCTCTTTCCTCTTCTGCACACTACAGGCAGTCGTCCCAACTTTCGCGGCTACGGGAATGTGAGTAATAGACTCTACCGCCGAGTAGAGATTGTGGAGAGAGGAAGGGGCCCCTTACCTTCGTAACAACGCATTAAATTGTTTGGCCATAGAACACTGTCAAGACTACTATCTTCTTCAAAGCGATAATTACAAAATTTTAATTTGGAGATTTTGCTCTTTTAAAATAAAAAAAAAATATCATGCGTTCTTTCTCTAAGAATTCGGCCAGTTAATTACTCTACTCCGTTGTGATTTAGATACTTCCAGGAGGAAAAAAGTGAGGTGGATTTCAGTTCGAGGAGATTTGGTAGCGTCAGAGTTGTAACCTAAGTAACTGCGAATCAGAAGTTTCTACATTGGGAGTGTCTACCTCAAACAAGATAAACTACAATATCTACAGATACGGTACAAGCTATGTGGGCAGAGGTTCTTAAACGATCTAAGCCTAAGCTTTTAATTTGCAGTTGATTAGTCACTAGTCATTTATCACTTGTATTAATATCATAGCGTAAACTATCAAAATATTTGTATACCAAAATACTTTTAGGTCCAAGTTGACTCGCTACCGCTTGCGCATTTTCTAGTTGAAGGCAAGGCTCTCGGGCCTTCAGCACTCGAACTTGACATAAAACAACCATGAGTCAGTGCAACTCAAGCTTCTACCGCTTTTTTACACTAAAATACAAGACGAAATATGGACTTATCTTTTATTATTATTATTATTATTATTATTATTGTTATTGTTATTTTAAATTTTGTACTTGGAAAAGCCAAGGATAGTTGGTTTAGACACTCACTAGAGGACACCGGGAAGGGAATGTTTCGAGTTGCGACAGTTGAATTTGGAAACCTGGCTCTCATAGCCTTGCAAAATAGCGTACAATAGCGTACTAATTTGCAAGAAAGGCTGCTCTTGAAAACCATTGTGGATTTGTCAGTGTGAAAACTAATAAAACTAATTACCACAAAATAATTTTACATGGCATCTTACATTGACGTAAAAGCTCCGCGCCTGGAATTAAGGACGATATGCAACCACTGTTACATCTAAGTAACAAGAGTTGCGGATCCTCTCAGGAATGCGAATAAGCGTTCATACTTGTTTCTAATGACTAGACATCGGATGTATAGGGAAATGCCTATTTTTTTGGAGAATATGTGCACGAATCATGACAAATTATGACATATGACGAAGTTTTATAATGCTTATTTTAGCATAAATGCCTTTAACATAAATGCCCTACGTTTTTGCCCTTTATGTATTATTTTTATATACATTGCTAAGATATCAGAGAATCGACCATGATCCAACCTGACCATTCATTACGAAACCTTCAATTCACGTATTTGTATTTTGAAATACGAGAGAATTCCTGAAAGTATACCTACATATTTTTCTCCATTTCCCTATTTCATAAATACTAGCCAAGTTCTGAGAAAATGGTCGATTGACATTACACCGGGGGCACGTTTTGAGTGGAAATAAATGTAAATTCCCAGAAGGTTTCAGTGTTGCTAATGTTGGACTTCTAAAATCTATGCCAAACGCATCAGTAGGTGTTCAGAAATCATTTTCTGTATTCAAACTGATTTTGTCTCCCAATTGTTGCAGATTTGAAATTGCGATCCGTGAAATGTTACTGGTAATATATTGCAATGGAAACTATTAATAATAAAATGTAGAATAGTTGTAAATATGTATGGAGTTTTATAAATAATTTTTAATTTTACTTTGATTATAATTTATGACAGTGCCTTTTTTCTCCTTATTCGGGACATTTTCAGTGCCTTTTTAGGCGCCTAAAAGACGATTTTTTAGTGCCTAAACATCCGATGTCGGCTAATGACTGTCTTCTTACAATTTTCAGACATAGTTATTTACAATTAAACCTCTTCATCCTAACTATCATGACCGAAACGTCGGTGAAGAGTTCAATGTTTTGACAAATTTCGCTGATGAAATAAAACCTGCAAGAGGTAATATTACACTAAATCCCAATCTCGATGTTACAACAAACATAACCCAGTCTCAGGAAACTTTTTTGTTCCACTTAGCGTAATATTCCCCCTATCGTGAGACATTTCAATAATCAGGTAATGAAGTCTTCGGTCTATTCAACGTTTCCTTTAACTTCGATTCCAACATCTTTCAAGAGGATGTCAGCTTCGGTATTAAATGATGCATCATGACGTATTAATTCTCATATCTCCCACAAAAATAAGTTTTTTACTCATATATATTTATAGCAGTTAACTTTGGCGAATCTTCTATCTTACTTTCGGAGAAAACAGTAAACGCGGATATTTCTCTACATCTCCAAATGAAAGTTCTTCCATTAAGAGCTTGTAAGGAACTTCCACCGACTTTCGCAAAAAGTATCGCTTAATTCAACTAACACCAATTCCAGAGTAGAAATCGCAATGATTGTTTGAATCATTTCTTTCATTACTTTCGTACGAATTCTTTGCCTTATAACTTCTGAATATTTTGCTGCGACACTAAATCTTAATGTAGGTCGTCTCGAGAGTCGTCGCAATTCAATCGTAAAAATCGTTCGTAATATGTTTCTTTGTCCATTTTCATCAACGGAGCAGGTACCTCTCAATAATTTTGAACATGAATATTCCTGTCTCCTACTCCGATATTACGAAACTTTCAGAATTTTCAAAGGATCGATATCTCACCCTTTATTCAAATATTCATTTATAAATTGAATATTTAATGTAATTTAATTCATTTCATTTTCGCAATTCTATTGAATATTTTAGAAAATGTTAACATTAGATTTAACTCCTGACTAAGTGTCTAAGGGAATATTATCTTTCTTATGAGTTGGAATAACTTTGTAAATATACTCGGCAAGTTTGTGCTGCCTCTGCCCATTATTTCATCGGTATCTTGAATATCCTTAATATTTGTATTCTATTTCCACTCTGCAATGTCATTGTTTCGCGGTGGTAAGCAGTCGTTATTTCACATTTAATTCTTTATACGAACATTTGTAGAAATTTAAATAACGTCGTGATGACGAACTCTCATTGTTCATTTTGCAATTTTTTCAGTTTTCTTTCTATTAACTCTAGCCTATCTGCACATTCATATTTTAGTGTTTCATATACTACAAAAATCTTGGACTATAATCTATCAAAATGATGAACCTGTATCATCCCAGCAATTTAGTTACAGTAGGTTTATACCGATATATACGCAACCTTCTTCAAACACGTGTTTTCAGTTTCAAACGACAATCTCGTACATTTCTCTCGTAAACAGCTATCGCAATATTAACGTTCACTTACAAAACCAATCCTCTATTTTCTTCAGCATTTATTTCAATACAACCACGGCACAATTTTCTATGCTACAACTAATCTGAATTTTATTTTCATTTAAAAGACATTTCCGACTAATATTTTAATTAAGTTCACTTTTGATGTTATAATGAAAGGAATTTGTCATTTTCTCTCATTCCTCGAAACTTCATTTTAAAAATTAAATGAAAAATGAACCTCTTGCAACATCGTTTGAACAATAAATTTTACCTGCTTTCTAGATAAGCACAATCTTCTCGACTTTTCACTAGACTAGACACAGATAAAACATTATTTAATTTGGATGCTTGGTGGAAACATTCAAACGATGCATCAGTGGCGGCTCGTGTGTTTTTCTTACGGGGGGGGGGGGACTATTCATATACTACGAGGGTCGATCAGAAAGTAATGCCAAACGTTTTTTCTGTCTTGAAATATGTATTGGAAGAACCTGAAATTTGCACATCATATTAATACATTATTCTACTTGCTCTGTTTTTCAACATAATTTCCAACGACTTGTACAGCTTTACGCCAGCGTGAAACAAGGGCGAGCAAGTCTTACCGGCATCAAGTCTTTTCCCGACGACGTTGCCCTTCCTTCATTTCGCGGATCGCACTGGCGAAATCTTCAAATTTTCTTCCGCGAATCGCGTTTTTCAGTGGCTCAAAGAGATGGAAATCGGAGGGGGCCAAATCCGGACTGTATGGTGGATGGGGAAGCACAGTCCAACGAGCGCCCTAGAGAGGGTGCTGGTCCAACCCATTTCAGTCGGTGCTTCTCCTGGTGCGACACTTGGGTGCAGGCGTGCGTTGTCGCGCAAGTAATCGTTGTGGGATTCTATTGGGATCGAACTTGCGGGAAATGCTTCTTTAGGGTACTCGTACTGTTGATGTAAGAATTTGAATTGATGGTACTGTCTTTGGGCATAACATCAACATCAACGATACCATCAATGTTCCAAAAGGCAGTGATTAACATGTCAGGACTCGTCGCTTTTGTGCGATGGCCGGAGCGCGACAAATCATGGAGGTTTCGTTCTTCACTTTCCGAAGCTCTTAACTCGTTTACCCAAATGCCCAACTCTACTTCTGGTGACAACAGAGGTGCCGTACACTGCACACAAGAGTTTGTAGATGTTCACAACAGTTTCCGACTCCGCGACGAGGAACTCGATCACAGCACGCTGTTTGTAACGCACGTCGTCTACAGCCGGTATATTTCAGTTATTTTAGGAACTGCCATCTGTAGGAGAGACTTGAAACTTCATACGCTAACGCTGGAAATCCGAAACATTGAAGGGTTGACGACTACAACTGTCTACCTTTATTATCGGATGAACGGGAAAATGTGGGGCATTACTTTCGGACCTTCCCTCGTACTTCAAATGAATTACACTATAGAATTAATTACAATTACAAGTACATGTAAACCCAATATTTATTACCCTTCCGGGCAAGATTACTAATAGAACACTGCTCGTCGCTGTTGTGCTCTTGCAAAATTTTCCAATCACAAACAGACTGACAATTCTAAGAAACAGCGGAATAGAACAGCACAACAGTCCGACAATTCTCGTGTAGGGATCATAATGTATATGAGAACAATAATACTTCGACTTGACTTCTTTTGTGCGTCAGGTATACCACAGTACACCAGTAAGGCCTACCAGTACCAGAGTAAGGCCTTCTGGCTGCCACTGTTCCCATATATTCCCATTACCCTCAAAATGGAGCAGCGTATTTTTTAGTTAATAGTTAATCTCTTGGAATGAATGAGGGAAAGTTATGTATGCTACAGTGTTGTGCTGCCAACAAAGAATGTGAATAAGTTAATTGGTTTACTCTAGCGTTCTTCATTGTTGTGGGAGACCTTCGTGAAGTACCTGCATTTGAGCATAATGTCATTTCGTGAATCATAAGTACATCACTTACATTTTTGATTATTTTAACCTTCAATTTTAATATAAATTTATTATGCAATATTGGATGAAGTGGAGAAAGTGAGGCATTACTTTCTGACCTACCCTCGTACTTCAAATGAATCACAATACGAACACTAGCGCCCAAACTATGCGTACGATTTTTTCCAAATTGAAACTCCTGTCCATGTGGCGTGAGTTAAATCTCTGAGATTGTGAAAAACATTCATTAATTTTGGGGGATACTTTACGTGAAGTCCCCCGGACATTTTCAAAATTTTCTCGAAAATGGCTCCAAATTTTTCTTTAAATTTCGTGTGAGAATAGAGTAAAATACACTTAAGGTGGCATAGGTCCGATTTTTACGGTTAACTGAATTTTCGAAAATTGTACAACTGAATTTTTTCGATGTCTTTCTTCAACTACAAAATTGGAGATAAAAATTTTTCCTTCAAATAAAATTAATTCTTCATAGCGAGTTCGTTCTTTCTTTAAGGTACGTTGTTTTGAAAATTTTAGTAGTTTTCGCACAATATTGTGTGCAATAAGCAATTTTAAAAATTACAAAAACAATATTTTGTCAAAAACGCCTCCAAATTTTTTCTTAAACTTTTGGTAGAGATAGTGCTAAATGTACTCTACGAGATGACATAAATGCCATATTGCTCTATTCTTTTGTTTTTTTCAAAAATTGCAAAAATGTATTTTTTTATGTCTCTTAGGTCGTCAAAATTTCCTTAACCGGCGATTTGTTCACATTATATTTATGAGTACGTGTGCTTTAAATGTCAGGTAAAGTTTCTCGAAAACTCAACCGTTTTTTGTGAAAACTAGCTCAAAATTCCGCATTTTCAGAAACGCTCAAACGTCATTTTCTCCATAAATGGCTCCAAATTTTTTCTTCAAACTTTTCTAACGGGTAGTGCTAATTGCACTCTTTAATATGACGTAAAGTTCATTTTGAGTTTTTTTTTTTAATTACACAAATGTAATTTGTTTGAAAGATCTCTCACACCTTTAATATGCACTGTACCAGTAATTTGTAACCTTATTGTATTTGTGAATGTAAGTGCTTCAAATGACTTCAAATGAAGTTTCTTGAAAACACAAAAATTTTCTGTGAAAAAGAGCTTTAACTTCCGCGTTTTTAGTAGCGCTTAAATGCCATTTTCTTAAAAACGGCTCAAAATTTTTGAAAGAAAATTGCCGTTTAGGACGAGGTGTTTGTGTTCTTTAATATTCTAAAATTAATATTTCCGTTCTACCATTAAGAAACCGAATAATTAAGAAAATGTCAAAAAAAATGTACTTTGGGCGGCGAGAGAGAGCAGCTGGCAAGAGTGTGGCAATTCGAATAGCTAGCCCAGACCCACGGAAATAGAAAACGAATACGGGAATGTCTATGCCATTATGTAGCACCACTAGTTATATCTGCCCTGAAAACCATCTTAGTGATGAAGTCAGTGACGAGGACACAGAAGCAAACTATCTTACTGGATCGATTTTAGGCCCTATTCTCTTTCTGTTATACGTAAACGACATGTGCTTAGCGATTCGAAACGGAAGAACAGTTCTCTTTGCGGATGATGCAAATATTCTTTGCAATAAAGAAACCAGTAAATAGTATAATATCAGATGTTTCAAATTGGTTCCGTAATAACAAATTAATAGAAAATGAAAAGAAAACTGTTTCAATGCAGTTTTCCATTTCAAATAAACAATTCTGTACTCCATTGAAAATGAACGGTGTGCCATTGACTGATGTTAGAGTAACAAAATTTTTAGATTTATCAATTCAAACCTCAAATGGAATGCCCACTTAAATGAATTGAACACAAAATTAAGTTCATTATGCTACGTGTTCAGAATTCTTTCAAATTCCGTCAGCCTTCGTAATGCTCGTTGTGTATATTTTGCGAATGTTCATTCCCGCCTAAGATATGGCATACTATTCTGGGGAAACACATCTTATAGCTCCCAGACTTTCAGATTACAAAAAAGAATTGTACGAATAATAAGCAAATCCCACCCACGTGATTCTTGTAAGTCTCCCTTTATTAATCTAGGAATTTTACCATTACCTTGTCTCCTGATTTACGAATCAGTAGTTTGTGTCAAAAATGACTTACTTAAGGGCGGGAATATATTTTCAGTAAACGCCGATGTCTATAAGTATAACACATGATGTAGTAATCATATTCATCAGGTGGCAGTTTCATTCAACAGCTCACTACAAAAAAATCACATACAGTTCATGTACATTACTCTACAACACTTTGCCAAATGACATTAAACGATTAAATTCGATAGAAAAGTTTAAGTCCCAAGTAAAATCTTTTCTGCTGCATAACTGTTTCTATACAATTCGAGACTATCGAGCATCAAAAGGAAAGTAACATTAATTTTAACAATGATAGTTAATGTAATTATTTATCATTTGGACTGTATAATTCTAAAGAACCTGTAACAAGTATTGTACCACAGTTTCTGGGTTGATGCCCCCCATCTCGATCAGGTTTTTCGTCCAGTTTCCCTGATCGTTTGAGCAAATGCTGAGATGGTTCCTTGTTTTACTTCTGGACATAAATGTAACTTCAGTATTTGTGCACGTCTTCTGAATTTCAGTGGGAAATATAGTTATTCAAATTATCGTTTTCCATATTTTTAGCGGCAAAAAGTATTATTCTTTCATGAAGAACATGATGAGGGTTAAGGGCACAAATTTACAGCTAATTTACCTTTGAAAATATATTTTATTATATAGGAGCAAATAGTTTGTCAACAAAACTTGAGAAAAACAAACAAACAAACCAAAGTTCTTTTTCTGTATTCAAAATTCGACTAGGATGTCGTTTAGGATAGAGATCACAGAATTATGAAAATGTGCACAAATTTCACTTCTCCCCATAACTCGTCACACACAGTTTTAAACTGTTTTTGACGTAAATAAACAAAACTAGCTACGAGGCCAAGGAGAACTGCAAGCGACAAAGATTACTTCCTCTGGAATGGATGAAATTATTCTACCATCTGAAGAATTAACCCTTAATGTTAAGAACAAGTGATCGCGTCTGAATTGAGCACAAGTGCTAGGAAGAGTAGAGTTCAAAACTGGGTGCAAAACGAACTTCGTGCCTCTCGCAGAACATACTTGGGAACAACCAGATTGGCGGCGAAGAGAATGGTCTCCTGTTGATCTTTTTGAATTATTTTACGATAGTGAAGTTTTGGATTTGCTAGTTGAAATAAGCAAGAAATACGTTATTTTCAAAGGAAACCCTAAATTTGATGTGTCGCATCGTGAAATCAAAACGTTTATTGCATTTTTGTTGCTCAATATTGTGGCGTCGTGGTAGCGAAATGACGACACAGACACGAGCTTTATGTACAAATCTGTTTATTTACACTATGTACAAATGTACAGCTCTGGGATTACGTTCGCCAGTACCTCCGTTACTCCCACGCGCCTGCTCCCCGTCCCTTGGGCTGGTGCATCCCCCACCTTGCCGCTTTACCGCGCCGGTGGCCCGACACCCGTGTTCCGCACACGCCGTGTCTCAAGAACTACAGTCCCGTGTCGGGCGAGCATACAAGGCTGCTCACGAGGTGCTCTCGGTACGAACTGGCTTCTGATCCTGCCTCTGCTGTTATTTTGGCGGTCACGTGATCGCCTTCATCCCTGTAAAGACGAGGGGTCCCAGGGCCATATGTGCGCCCATCGGGGGACCGGTGCCCCTGCCCGCTCGTCTTGCATCACGGGGGCATGGCATTTTCCACTGCTTTTGCATGTCCCATGTGTCCGGTAGCCTGCGTGCCCAGCCGTTCGAAGATCTGGCTGCCATGTGCCGACGTTCCAATGTGTATTGCGATAATGCTAGGAACCGTCATGACTGCGGTACTGGAATTGACATACCACTTCACCCAAGAGTAGCAAGAGGAATATAAAAAAATATATATTTAAAGAACTTATAAGATATTTTAATGTATCTAACAACAATAGTCTTATGAAAAGTGACAAATACTCGAAATTTGACCTTTGTGGGCAATGGTCAATGAAAGATGCTTCACTTTCTTTCCTCAAGGTGCGTAGAAGAAACTATGGTTCCATATTATGGTCGTCATTTCACAAAACACCTGCATGGGAAACCAACACGTTTTAGTCTCCAAATATGGTCATTATACACTGTTGTGCTACCTCGTTCAAGCGGAACCGTGTCAGGGAGCTTCTTCTGAGAGCGAAACGTCAGATTTTGGTGTGTGTGTGTGTGTGTGTGTGTGTGTCTGTGTGTGGGAGATCTGTTGTGATGGACTTGCTCCAAGTCGCTCCACCCGAGAAGAAAAACAATCTTTCGATCAGTGTAGTTCAAAAGTTTCCCAAATATTCACTGCCGAAAAAACCGTAAATTTGTTTTTACCATTAAATAATTTATAATATAATTCCAAATTACTTAGTTCATTAAAATAAACTCTTGTTCTTGAAAATAATGTTTTCCTTATTCTAAAGGTCCTGTACCCTCCTATTCCTATTGCACCATTTTTGGGGCGCTCCTCCTACACAATATGCTTCATATTATTGAAAATAGAGCAAAAAAAGTTCCGAAACCAAAAGAAAACATGTCAGCATGAAATTACAAAAAATAAAATGTTGGGAGACCGGGTGCGACGGACCATGCCAGTGTCCCTTGCTGAAGTGTGGTGTGCCTCTTGTGTGCGTGATGAGAGACGTGTGGGTGATGAGTTGACTGAAAGAGACTCTTCTAGATGGCATTTCAACGGAGGAGCTCCTCGTGGGCAGTAGGGCTCCATTAAAAATTCTCTTCCGGTCGCAGGAGCGCGATGCGCTGTAGGTGATTACAACATAGGAAACGCTGCGAGTCTCTCCTCAGAGCGATTTCGTATTGTTTTTGCGCCGCTTGTAAGCGCGCATAGTTTAAAACTCGAGGAAAATCAATTTATTCTTAGCTGTGAAGTAAACAAAGATCAAAGCAAATATTTTATTTGCTTATTGTATACAAAAGAAAATGTGAAAAGAATAGTTCTCTCATCCCTCTCCTGGGAACGCATCACTGGATACAATATTTCTGTAATTCAACAAAGGGTGTTAGCACATAAGGCCAACAAAATATATTTACTGATGTATAAAATATCAAAATGTGTATAAATGTATATGAATTTATGTTAATGTACCGCATAAAAGTTACTTCGCGCGACCTCTTGCGTCACCAAACGAGGTGCGTCTTTCGATACACTTCCTTCTACAAAATTACTCTTTTTACTCGTCGTTTGCCGGTAGTCTTTTGCATAATGTCCTAATTTTCCACAAACAAAACAATTTCCATTTGTAACGTGTTTAGCCTTAAACGCGAACGTACTTTTTTCATATCGTAGAAAACTTCTCATCGAGTTGAAGTTAACATCCGTGTCAGCTGTTGTGAGCTCACTGTAACACTTGAAAGAAATCCATCTATTATACAAAATGTGAGCTCCTCTTCCACTTTTGATACCTGTTCTGAGAAACCGAACCTCTAATTCTCTGGTTAGAAATCGCATTTTAGTATTCAGACGTTCGTCGCCTCTTAGTTTTTCGAGTGTCGTTAATTTCTTTTTTAAATCGAAGACTTTTTTTCTGATTCTTCAAGATACATCTTAAAACTTTACCTCTGTTCTTTTGCACTCTGAATTCTTTTACACGCTAAGACCCGTTCTCCAGATGAATACAGTCATCGCCGTCATATAATTTTTAGAAGCCCTGCCCCGCATTATTTTCAAATGAATTTTATTACAATGAAACCTGCTGAAATGGCCATCTCAATTCGATTAAGCCTTCCTTTCCATTAGCGGCCTGTTTTTCGTTGAACCGTTTGACTTTTTCATAAGACCCATGTAAAAGTTCTTCGTTTCTTTCAGCCTGGCAAAGTTGTAATTTTTGTTCATGTAAAAACAGTTACATTTTTTAAGGTGTCTATAAAATACCGTGTTCGCTGCGCTTATATCGGAGCGTTCTAATGAAGTTCGTTAATCCCTTCCCCTCTATGGGACCTTGTTGATGACGGCTGGCGAAGCGCGAAACCGATCTGATGGTCATGCGCGAACTACTTCGTGGGGCAACCCTGTCCACATAATTGCATTTTGAAGTCTTGTTTGCTTGTGAGTTCGGTGCGGTGGGAACGGAAAGTAGGTTTCAGGAGGTTAAGGATGTTTGAACGTGCCGAGAGAGGACTCGTGATCATAGAAAACAAAAATTTCCACTAGAAAAAAGTGCTGACATTTTTAAGAGCGGCGTGACACAAATTAAATAAAATGATTAAAAAAGGACACGTTTTTGTGAAGTTTGAAACAAATGCAGCTTAAAATACATAAACTCTGTGAGGGTTTTTGTGTAAGAAGTGACTAAAATCTGTGCGACAGATTTGTCTGTATCTTATAATTCGAATGTTTTGTGTTTCTTGTATTTTGTTGTTTAAGGCAGTTAAAATATTTTACCGGAAACATTTTTAGTAAACAGCAGTTGAGCTGCTGAGAGGTAGAGTGGCATAAGTCACTAAAATAGCGATGTAGACTTATTCCGTATTGGAGAGTACTGGATGAATGACGTCCTCAGATAAAGTAGCATAGGTCTAAATTTCATAGAGACCTCTTAGCAGCTAGCATTACGCCAAGATCCGAAACAGAATTGCCGAATATCCGGCGTGACAAAATTCTCCGTCCTGTAAAATTAAGGGTACGTGATATGTACCACTCCACCTCTCAGCTGCTCAAGAAGTACGTAAGACCTGATCTACGTTTCTCGTAACTTTGAATAAGCTGCCACTACTATTAACGGTCAATTTTTGCCGGAATCATTAGTGACCACTTAACATAGATTTCGCTGTATTTTCTGTTAACTTCAGCTCTATGTTCATTTCTATATCATTGTGTAGGTTCTTCGATTTGATTAATGGCACTTATTCTCAAACTTCCCAATTTGTAGTTAGTTATATTTCATCATCTTGATTCTTCCAAATGACATTCACTCTCTTTAAGCTATAGTTTTAATTGAGTTCACACTCGGCCGCTAGATTGTTTCATTTAAAGAAGTTTGATTATAAAGTTTATTCTTCTATAATCCGCACGTTTTCTTCAGCTCTCTTTTCTATTAAATGACATCGAAAATTTCTTATCTATAGTCAATGAAGAACTTGCAATTTTTAATCCCAATTGAACTGTATCGTTGAAGTGAGCTGAGTATCGGGAGATTACATCACACTAAATTCGAAACTCAAATGTATCAACAAACACATTCCAGTACCACGAAACTTAAGTTTCTTCAGCATAACGATAAAACTCCACTTAAATAGCTGGATCGGTCGGCGCTTCTGGGCGAATCAAAATCTAGAATCTGTGATTAAAATAGATATTTCCGAGGTTTCCTCCGAACAAGAGCAAATGGACGCTGTGCTTTAATCAAGGAACCACGGATCGTGCGATCGTGGTTTCTCCGTTCTGTCCTCACGCTCACTCTACAGAGCAGCACTGTGTTGAACCAAGATATCCCATGATATCGAATGACTCCGGCACTGCTAATACACGGATGTCAAGCGAGGGTTTTAATTAGGCTGTGGCCCAAGTAAGAAGTATATAATATTTGCTAACTATATGTTGCAGCTATGCAGCATCATTGACACGGAGAGCTCGAGTCCCGATGGTGGCGGTTTATTGACACTAGCTACATAGCTGGGTCAAATTCAGTCACTGCCTGGAGGAGAATTCTAGCGGTCGACTGCTGTGATCGGTAGTTTTCCGTGGTTTCGGCTAGGCGAATGCCGAAGCGTTTCCGTAACAAACTGGCCGAGGACCGCGCGCGATCTTTCCTTTCTCATTCTTGTTCTGTCTACAGCTCTTATTTACACATACTTTCATGCCCTACATTACTACGTACGTCGGAAGGCTAGTCCGGAGGTTAGAGATCCTTACACACACATAGGCAGTCGGGATACCTGTCGGAAGCTTAGAGCTCGTCTCACTGCAGCTAGCGGAGATATCTAGAGGGGAAATCCCCTAGCTGACGTTTAGCTCGGTCCGGATCTCACGTTCCAGTAAGGGCCAGTCCTACCTAGCTGAATAGTCACTGCAAGATCATTGTTAACAAAGATTCTATTTTTTGCACTCATTTATTTGTAAAAATGGAAGGAGGGGATGATTAATTGAAATGAAACACCAAATTTAGCTAACTATACTGTGATATACCAGAATATTATAGATTTTTATTTAATGATGTTAGCTATAAATGGGTATACAATATGGCGGTATATGCGGCCTTAGCAACGTCAGCGCAGAGGTTGGCAAGGTCAATAAACTATTCACGGGCTTTGATGACGTCAGGACGCCGGCTAGATGGCTGAAGAACATAAGATGTAATTGGTGCAAAAACGAATGACTGTCTGAGGTCGCGGCTACTCGGATTTGTAAGAGACGCACGGGTTGGCTATTAAAGATCAGATAGTCTAATGTTGCCGCCGTGTTTTGGAAAAATAGAAGAATGGACGCCTACCGAGCCATAAAGGGTTTAAAAATGCATTAAACAGTACATTCCGACTCTGGGTGTCGTGGAGTGTAGATCGAACATTCCGACTCTGGGTGTCGTGGAGTGCAGATCGAACATTCTGACTCGGGGTGTCGTGGAGTGAAGATCGTACATTCTGACTCTGGGTGCCGTAGCGTAAAGATCGTTTGTAGACAATATAGTGGGAAAGTGAGACTTGTATAGTTTTCTTGTGAGAGAAGTGATAGTTTGTTTTCGGACTTTGAAATAATTTACCAGAAGTGATTTCGCGGAGGACTTGTTCAGATTTTCGGACATTGCAGTTGGACTTCAATAGTTTACATAACCGGTGGGAGAGATTAGGAACCGGGAGCGTCGGACAAGAACTAACAAATAGTTTAGGCAGTGTGGACTGGACGTGTCAGCAGCGGCGCAAGACCGAAGAAAGAAGCGGAAATTGGAATTAACAACGGCCAAGTGAGAAGCGACCACGGAGCGTTGGCATGCACAAACGGTAAAAAAAATACTGCAGTATAAAAGAGACAATTTATTCAAAAAAGGGTCATGACCATCAAATTAATTGTTTTATTTAAAGTTAAATAAATTGTTGAATTTTGTTCTTTGGAAACGAAAAGAGTTTCATTTGTCAATCATAATTTTCAATTAGTTGGAAGCATAATTATTACATTTCAGATTCCACGCCATACTGTATGGTTGGCAGATCAGGTAATCGGCTATCGAGGCGATAGCGAGGATTGGTATCCGGACCCATCGACCCAAGCTAGCTGGATTTTTATATAATTTTGTTAAAATCAGATAGAAAAAACTTTGGTAGTAATTCATGTAACCTGTTTCTGGCGCCCAAATCTTAATAAATTTGGAACAGGACATAATTACAGCCACAATCATGATGAGACGTGAGAATGGTATATTTCAATACATTCAAAGGCTTGTGTGTAGCACACAAAGGCTTCTAATGTGATGTAACCGTGCATATGCATGTGATGTTAAGGAAAATGAAATGTCTCAATGTACTATATTTGACTCCACCGGAAACCGAACTCGGGATTTTCCGTCTACCGAATGGATGCTTCCGTTTCCGAACGTCCTGAACGATTTTCAGTGCATGAAATTTAATATTTGTTCACCGATTTTGTTTATTTGACAATGAGTTTTGGGTTGAGAAAATGAAAGCTGATTTGGAAGTACTTATCATTCAGCTACAATCTGCTATTAGTTTTAGAATTGCAATTCGTCGCCAGAAGTACTCACTAGCCATTACGCAGTACTCACCTAATGCATGCTGTTCGATTCTACATATGCTCTGAATTGACATTTTGTCAGAATATATCCTGCGGCATTTGAGAGAAAGATCCTATCTTTTGAGGCTTGGGGGAATTTGTATTTAAAATACATTTATTTTAAATACATTTTATAAAAAATGTGAACCTCAATATACTGTCATATACTTCATCGTTGGTCTTCTTCCGTATACTGTACGTAACGAATTTGTTTCTAATTCACCAAACGTTAAGAAAAGAAAACGTGTTTGGCAGTGGTCTAGGACTGTTTTAATGTAGTCGATCGTTGTCTCTACAAGAAACAAATGAGGTCTTCTCTCGAAAGTATGATTCCCTAAAGTACAACAAGCTCTAAAAGATTTGTAACATCGAACCTGTTATCACTGGAATGTCAAGTCACCAAAACTTTCATAAGTTATAAGGTCTTTGTTCAAGCATATCAAAAATTGACGCTCCTATTGCCACTCTGGGAAATATCTTGGAAGTTTAGAAGCATTGAAAATATATATAAGCAACACGAGGAAGTGCTAGAATTCGCGTAAGTAATGTGGTTGGGCGTTACGAAATCAAATTTTATTTTTCTCTATTCATTTTACGTCAAAAACAGCTAAAAACTGTGAGTGACGCCCTACGGGAAGGAGTGTGTTCTGTACACGTTTTTCGTAATTCTGGGATCCCTACCTTATCTCTCATGTCCTTCTGGAAGGAATATAATTCTGCTGCGACAGTATGGAGAACGATAATTTGAATAACTGTATTCTCCACTGAACTCTAGAAAACGTGCACATATAATGAAGTTACGTCTCTGTTTAGAAGCAAAACAAAGGGCCATCACAGCATTTGCTTAAAAGATCAGTAAAACTTGACGAAAAACCTGATCAAGATGGGGGTCATTGACTCAGAAACTGAGGTACAACTCGTATCTGTGACCACTTTGAGTGATTCGAATGCGAATAATAATATTGCACGATCTGTTTTTTAACTCTCTTTATGTAGGGATAAGGATTGTAAAAAGTGTGCGTGTGTTTTGTGTCCAGATATCCTCTTGCAAGGCGGTCAGTCAGCGGACAGTAGCAATGAACCAGCGCTGTACTGGGACTCGTGGGAGCAGGCGCGGCGCGGCGGGGGCAGCGGCGGCGGCGGCAGTGGTCCAGGTGGTGGTGGCGGCGGCGGCGGTGCCGGGGGCGCGGCCAAGGGTGCGGGCGGCGGCGGTGGCGGCGTTGGCGGCGCAGGCGGAGGCGCAGGTGGGCTGTCGGCCTCCCCGCGGCCGCCGCGCGCCTCCCGCGCCGCGCGCGCCTCTCTGCCCTGCGCGGGCGGCGAGGACGACGACGCGGACGACGGCTGCACGTGCAGCTGCGTCGCCCACGGCACCCCCGCCTCCTCGGCCCACTCCTCCCACGCGGCCTCGCCCTCCCTCCCGTCGCTCGCCGGCTCGCCCACCCGCCTGAGCGCGCCCGCGCCGCTCTCGCCCCCGCCGGCCCTGCAGCAGCCCAACCACCACCCGCAGCACCACCTGCACTACCCGCCGCTCCACCACCATCACCACCACCATCAACACCATCACCTCCACCACCACCACTTCCAGCAGCAGCCGCCCCCGTCACCGCCCCCGCCCCCGCCTCCGCCTGCTTCTTCCTCCTCGCAGTACACCCCTCCATCCACGCCTCCGGTTGGCAAGGGCAAAGGTAAGACAACTCATTCTTGTGCCGACAGTCACACGTAACATGGTAGAGCAGTTGTTAATTCCTCATTCTACTAGTGAACCAAATGGCATAAAAATAAAGAACGATGTTAAACAAGCACGCAATATTGTGAGTTTGTGTATTTATCATAAGATCAGCTAAATGCTGGTGTACTTTCATTTGCAACAAACTGTTTTTCTGTTCACTGCAACTCCTAAATCCAAATTTAATATTCTTCAGTAAATTTGAGCAATTATATCTCTTTATTGATGTGGTTACTACTGCCTTGAGGGAGGCGAAATAAGGTGAGTAACATGTTCATTGGTTGGAACTCATGTGTTATTCAACCACACCATGGTGGTTATGAGTATTGTCCAAATGTGTGTGTGTGTACACTATCCTTCCTCTGGTTGAACATGTTTTATAGATCAGTGAACGGAAAAAATATTTGGAACGGTATTACAATGCTGCCATCAGATGAAATATTTTCTTTTTATGTTCTGGTAAACACTACATTTATATTTTTATTTGTTTTTTTAATTTAATAAAATGGTTCTCTACATTTTGCTTAAATTTTGTGTGATTGTTTTACCTTGCTCTCCAAAGATTTCATTGCTTTAGGAGAAGATAATGAGAGAATGTACTTAGCAAAATGTGTTAGTGTTCAAATTTAATTTGGGCTATATGTACTTTGGGGAAGATATAATTTCTCTCTTAACATATTTGAGATTTTCACCTGCCTTAAAATGGTAATGAAATTTAAAATTAAATTATTAAACAATTATTTCCCATCAAAGCTCAACTAAGTTGAAAAGTCAACTATACTAGTGTTAGCTATTGAATGTTGCATAAAGAGTATGCACTGAAGGAACTATTAACATCACAAAATTTAATCATTCGTAACATGAACCCTAATTTTTTGTAGTTGTTAAAAGAACCCAACCACATCCGCTGCTGTTTACAAAACTCTGCAGATGCTTCCATTACCTTCGAATTTCAAATTAAGTGAGGCAGGTGAGACAGATCAAAAAGTCACCTATGTTAAAGACCATTTGTATTCCAATACCAATTTTTGTGTTTCATGAACTCTGTTAACAATCACCTCTGAAAAATATCACTGCTTTCATCAGTGTGTAAGTGTGTTTGACACAAGTTGTCTCACCAGTTGTCACTTCTTTTACCTGCAGTTGATCTTAACCAAGCTGCAGTTTACTATGCATGTGAGTTTGCTTGTCTTCTCATGAACTTGATTTGCTGCATGTTTGAAATGTATGAATTCTAAACTGATTTTTCACATTGACAGGGAACAACAATCTCTTGTGGACTTTAATTGTGGACCAAACAGACCAAACGCACTGTTGATAAATCTGTTATTGCAAAAGAAAATGTTACAAACAAATTTGGAGCAATTTTTAAGAAAATATTTTATATGTCTTAGGAGCTTAATGTAATATATCCTCAAAATATCAAAGATCTGTTTCAAATATGCAGATTTTAGACTATGACCATATCAGACAGGGAATGTCCATTTTCGTGAAAATTCTTTACACTATTTAGGTGTTATTTTTCATGGACAGAAGTTAACAAAATCGTGTGTGTGTGTTTTGTGAAATGTGTAAACGTTTATTTGTAAAATAAAATTTACCATTTGGGGCATGTTTTCTTTTAAGACCAAGTACAAATTTTAGTACTGGGTCTAAGGTTGCAAAATATTTGTAATATTGATGATTAAAGCAAATGCGCAGAAGGAAACGTCACTCTAATTCTCCAGAAGACATGTAGTGCCTTCAAGTCATGAAAATCAGGTTAGATAATTTGAAATTATTGTTTATTTTAGTATTAACACTTTTGTAAGTTCAGCTATTCCAAAATTGGACTATATTTGGCAGTAAAATAATATACATTCTTTTAGGGAAATTTAATTTTAATTTTTTGAGCCTTATTCAAGTTTTTTTTAATAAATATTTCTTTTATGTCGGGGAGTAAACATCAGATATCACATATGGAATTTTTGTACAGAATCCTGATTGAGGAACAGATAAAACAGTGTTTATCAATCTTTTAGTCATTGTAGCATTCATGATTTTATTCTTAATGTCTTAACGTTGAGTAAAACACTTTCTTGTGGATTTAAACTTTAAGGTTTAATCATTATTCTGTATATTGATTTGTTATTTTAATCTTGAGTGGCAAATGAAATTAAATATTGGCGATCAGGAGAACTCTTCTAACCTAGAAATAAGCATGTTGACTCCTCTCTCCTCCACTCTCGATACTTTGGATTTCAAAGATGATTCAAGAGTTCAAAAACAAATGTGAATATTAAGTGATTTTTTGACGTTTTAGAAATAGTTTGAGAGAGAATAAAAATTCAAATCTATGTAAAGAAGCTATTATGTCCTCAATTATAATACAAGTTTAACATTCAGAATTGGAATTTCAAACAGAATTTTTCTTTTTAAAACCTCTTGCACCTTGAATATCAAACTTCATGCCACTATTTGGTATGTTCTAATTAAAGTCTGGTTAAGGAACTTTCCAAACAAGTGATCGGTCATAGAAAACTTCTACAAAAAAACTTTGTTGGAAGCTACTCCTGAGGTTTGAAAACAAACTTCATGCAGGTGTACTGAACTTCCATGAAACTCAGTGAGCAACATTGTTATACATTTTCAAGGTAACTTACGAAGAAGCTATTTCTTAACAATCCCAATGTTTTCTATCTTGCTTCGTAGAGTGCCTTATTCCAAAATTATGTTTAATGTATTTTGAGCCATACATGTGGTGATTCTACTGACGCTAATTTTATTTTTATTCTGGATCTCTGAGATGGAAGAATCATCACGTTCTTGGGATATTTCATGTAGCAAATGTCAGTTCAGGAATCAAGTCATATGGCATTACCACTTCTGGACAAACTTGAATGTTTAAAAGTTGATGGAATCCTTACAATCATTTGCAGTAGGTTGTTTGAAAGCATAATTTTTGTAACTCTTCTTAGGAGGATACACATATATTTAAATGTAAATTGTTGGTTGAATTTACTTTCTGGGTCACAATGTCTGCTTATGCCAGTTGGAGCATGATTGCTCTAAAACAGTAAAAAATCTCCTATTTAAGTATATACTATTTGGGTAGTACAATATTTCTTTCATTTGTAAATAATTACTATTGTGGGTCATAATCATGTTATAATTTCCTTACACTAACTGCAAATATGATATGAGAGAATGTTCCTTGCATCTTCTGTAGACTTGATGGGTAACTCGTGCTACCCAGGTACCACAATGGTAAGCCTTTGCAATGTCAAACTGTAAGCTGCCAGCAGAGTTGAGCAGGTCATTGAGGTATTCCTAGCTTCATCTAAAACCTGACAGAACATCAGGCACAAAAGTGAAACATTGTGTTATTGACAGTGTTTTTGGATTGTTTATGAAGCTTTCCAATGATTTTAACCCCCACGCTAATTAATTTTCCATGTTATATCTATGTAACTTTTTTTTTTGGCAAGCTTTGGAAAATGCTGCTTTATAATGCCACATGTAACATTTTCTTTTTCACAACCATTGAATGACATAACTGCTACTGATCCCCTGCATATTTTCACTTGCATCTGTTTGGTTACTGCTTGCTCAACAATATTACTTACTTGCTGTAAATGTGTTACATGCACCGTATTTTTCTTTCCAAATACTTAGATATAATAAAAAGTTGTGTAATCTAGTTCTGGCACTATTGATCTCCCCTAACTTGTTTTTCCAGTGTCATTTTAATACTTATTTTGTGGGAGTTGCATTAGGTGACTACAAGGCTGTTTATTTCATTACAGGAGCTACTGATCGTGTGAAGTTTCCCACTACCCCTCCTCCTTGTCGAAGGCACCAGACTGGGCTAGCAGGTGCTGCATTACTGCCTGAAACATATCCACTCACAAAGAGCAAGTCCCATGAATCACAGCTAGGAAACAGAGTAGAAGGTTCGGAAGGTGGGAGTGGAAGGTAAGTTGTAGCTTATTGTGTATCTTGTTTTTACAATTCAATTACTACTGAAGCTGTTGTGTAGTAACAGAATATTGATGTGAATTAAATTGAAATGTTTTCCACTGTGACCAACTTAATTTTTGGTGATGTTTGTATCTACATAAGTTGTGAGAATAGATAATCAGAGCAATTTTAAAGTTCGAATTATACCTGAGACCTTAATGGCATTGTGAGTTGGTAAGTTGATGGTGTGCTTTCCATCCACTCGGATCATTACTGTTACTCAACTACAGAAAAATTAGTTGGCGTAACTTTACACCGGATACACTTAAGTCTGCATTAGATGTCTTACAATGAAGCACTGCCTTTCATATCTAAACATTATTTCTTTTGCTTCTTTGACCTTCCTGTTTTTGGAATATTTTAATAGAATTTTGTAATTATGAAATTCAGTTCTCTAGTGTTAGGGGATTGTCCTCTAAGCAATTATATTCTTGGAGATGAAGTGGCAGAGATATTGCAACACCCACCGAATGAAAATTATCTTTTTCTGTCTCCCATTGGATATTATTTATTTAAGATAAAAAGCCAGTGGAAAATCCCAGTAATAGGCTTGTAATCAAGAAAACAGTAAGTGTAAATGTGTGATGCATGTAGATTCTTCAAATGTTACAATGCAATTGCAATTCAAGTGTTACAATGCAATGAATTTGCAGCAGCACTAATGAGTATGGATAGTGAGTCTGCAAATTCATCCTTGTTATTACCTCAGTTTGTTACAAAGTTATTGATTTTCCCTGATATTTTTTTTATATAGAATAGTTAGACATAAATTTATCGCCAGAATTTACAAAAAGGTTTGTAACTACACTGCGGGTAACTCAGAACCAACAATGAAAGAGGGGAATGAGATCTATTATTGAAAGAGAGATTAATCAGCTATGTGCCTGAAAACTTTAAGAAATAGAATAATCAAATGTAGTTTTCTCTTATCAGCCTGACTTTGCCTATCAATTCAACTCATTGACAATTCCATGCAGCACAGTTAATCTCTTTAAAAACAGACAGTGGCATAGTGTAGTGGGGGCGGCACTTTTAGGGCGCTGCAAAATTTAACAATAAATACTAATATCTTGTAAAAATATTCCATATTTTTCTCGCACCTACGATTCAGACCAATTGTAATAGGCATGGAAATCTCTCTGGGGAAATTTTAAATTGAAATACCTAAATAAGGGGGCCTTGAAATTTTAGTCTGCCGTGGGCGGCTGACACCCACCCTACACCACTGAAAACGGATATTTCATAAATCTACTTTGAGATTTTCTAAAATAATTTGGAGTCCCTTAAGATCAGATGACCAAATTTCCGAAGTATACTCCTATCTAGAACTTAACTATGGAAAATAATAATACTTTAAGTATGCTGATTGACTTGATTTTCCTTGATCATCAAAAACAGCAAGGCTTTTCGTAACATTCAGTATAAGAGTCTCAATATGAAGTGTGAAAGATAGTTGTTGATTGAAAATAGTACCGAGGTCTTTCACCACATTGACCGATTCCGATGCAAAATGTAAATGTGTGCACATAGATTATTTTCTGTTACAAGATCAAACCTTGCATTTGCCTGGATTTAAGGTCTGTTTTCGATCATTACAATTCTCAAAAAATATTATTTTGAAGATTAGTACAGTCATTCGTTGAGGTTAGGTTTAATGTCATATATGTCATAATGTCATATATTATTGTGAAGCACCATAGGCCAACTTTGTTAATTATTATTGCAAAAAGTAAAGGTTCTGAATTTGAGCCTTAAGGCACTCCTAATTATGAAAAAAAAGGGCCAGAGTGATAATCAACATGTACAAAGATTATACAAAATTCCAGATAGGAGCTTGAATGTTGTAGATAATTATCAGGAAATCAACATCATTCAATTTCTTAAGTAGAACAGGATCAGTAGTGTTGAAAGCTTTTCTGAAGTCTGTGTACACTACGTCTTTTTGTCCACATTCAAACAGAAGTGCTGAAATTGTTTGTGAAAATGATACTACGTTCATGACAGATCTACCCTTCAGAAATCCTTGATATATATTTGAAATAATTAATTGGTTTGAATGCCGAATAAATAATAACATAAATATGATTCTCGAGGATAATCGAAAAGTTGCACAACGTAGATATTGATATGTCCATTTTGGCAGTTGATACGTCTGTTCAAGTCGGTGGTGAGTCATTATTTAAGTTACTGTTACATCTGTAACTTCATTTATCAAATACTTTTGTATTTGAAATTATTAATAAAAATGTATAGAATTCATCAAAACTTGCTGAAAAGCTTAAAATCATTACTTTTTCTTTCATATATTGCAAAAGTGCATAGTTTGCATTGTTAGTTTTCTTTCTTTGTTTTTTATTTTGAAAGCAAATATTGTGCTATTATAGGTAGCAACTCTCCTGGTAATCCTGTTAGTACTAATCTCAAAATTGATCAAGGGTGAAAACAATGCAAACTTCCTTCTGTAATTCTTTTTTCTGTCGATTCCTCAAAGTATGAGTAATATTATTCCTTCTTAAGGTTGATTGTTCAACGAGGATTGAATCACAGGAAATACAGGTCATCGCAAAGGCTCTGTGAGCGATGTGTTTGTGGGCTCAGTCAACGCGGTCAACATTAATTACGTTGGTCGCTTGTCAATGCATATCTAGCATAGGAGAGGTGCATGAGCTTTGTAATCCCCAAGACACCCAGGAGATAAAAAATAATTTCTGAGAATTGACAGAAGAGATGAGAAGAGCAAAAGATTTTATGGATAAAACATTGGAGGAAAGGTACTGCAAATCAAAAAAATAATTTCTGAGAATTGACAGAAGAGATGAGAAGAGCAAAAGATTTTATGGATAAAACATTGGAGGAAAGGTACTGCAAATCACAAGGATATAAAATATTTTCAAAGAAATCTAAATGAAATAATGAAGTGTGGGGTCCAAATTCTCTCACTCAACCCATCCCGGGTTAAAATGAATGTTGACAACCCTATCATGATTTATTGCAAATTATGAAAGTGATTATTGCTGTCCTTGAAATAAGCTGCGGATAGGGGTCGTCCAAAAATTACGTAAAGTTAAAGGGGGGTGGGTCTGAGACAGTGTTATGCTGCATTACATAGGTAAAGGGGATATTATTTAAGTGTTATGTAACATTGTCATTTTTGTAAAAAAATTTTTCAAGATTTCCTTTTTGTGTCCTGTACTAAAGTATTAAAATATTAACTAATTAATTTGCTAACTAATAAAAACAAATGAATTGAAGTTGTTAGATTTAAATTGTTACAGTAAATAGAAATAATTTTGCAACAATTTTTTATTGAATCTGTAAGGTGTCGAAGAAAATATGATATGTAAAAATAACTGATCCGTAGTGTATTCTAGAATCCATTTAAACTGGTGCAGTAGACTCTCTCTCATGTGTCATCCACGACAGTGTGTGCACGGCTTGTGATCAAATATTTTCTCGCTTATGCATCCTTCCTTCACTCACGACTTGCCCTAATCTAATTGTTATGTGCAGCCAGCATGGACAACTAATTTCTGCTTTAATTATCATTAATTTTAATATACTACACATGTAAAAGTGAATACAAATTGTTTTTACTGTGCTATAATTTATTTTTATTTCTTGCATTTACTAGGGGGATGTCACAAGCGTTACGTCATTTATTTAAGCGGGTTGAAGCTCACCTGTTGGGTGCATTACTCACGGGAGAGCGGGCATTGAAAATACTCAAAATTTGCGTTATGTAGTTTATGGATGGCCCCATATAGCTAGTAGTAGTCAGTGCGACCACTCACGGTAGAGTTTTTGACCGAGGAAGTCGACAGTGACTAGATCTTGTGCGTTGAATGAGGTTGCTGGGGTTGAATGGGTAAGCTGATGATTCCGGAGTTGTTTTTTTCTTCCTCGGAGTGTACTGAGCAATCGGTTTCTGCGACAAACTATGTACATGATGGGATGAAGGTGAATGATAGTGAATGCGAACAGTAGGGGTGTACAAAAGCCGACAAAATGCCTGATAATACAAATGGGAACTTAATACTGCATACATATACAGCAGTAATTGGAATACATTAGCACTTGCCTTGCATATTAGCAGAAATGCGATATGAAGTTAAACGATGAAGTAGAACAGAATTTGCTTGGAATACTTCATCTTGCCAGCGTGTCATTTCGTAATGAAGTCGCTCACACAGAACACCATTGACCATCTCGAAAGCTTGGCATTGAAACAACACAGGTAATGAAACAAAAGCACTCAGCAGAGCTGTGTAAATTGTGTACTTGTGGTTGTGCCCTGACCACAAATATTAAAACAAAGACTAAAACGCTCTCAAACAACTCTTTTATATTTTAAGTTAATAAATAATATAACATTGTGCAGTTGATACACTTACCTGTCTAAATGTTAACAAAAATACATAATTCTGCTGGTAATAGAAAGTCTGTATCTTTCTTTAAAATGAACTATCATGCGACCACTCGGGTTACTATTTCGAGCGTGACCACTGAAGGGTTAAATCTACAAACATTTCATGATTGTTGTAACAATCCCCTTAGACGGAATATCTCGATAAACAGATGAGAGATGGAGTCTTGGAGATACTGATAGATGAAGCCTGTCAAGATAGTATGAGTTAACCAGATGCCCTGACTCCCACAGAGGCGGTGGAAGAACCATCTTACCGAACAGCGGCTCTAGTACTTGAATTAGTAATTACAGCTTCACCTTCTGATCATAGGGTCTAAAAGATAAATCTTCAATGTACAGAGAACCAGAGTGGCAGCTCGGGAGGTATTCTTAAGATAAGGAAAGAAGACATGCAAATACTATTACATTAGATGAAAAAAACAAACAAATTATATTTAATTCGGATGTAAACGAAATTTGTTACCTTTGCGGTATCGTTACTGGTAGAAGAACGCTGCTAGTAAGTCCTTAAAGCTAGATCAATGCGATATTCGCTTTTACCAAAAAGTTAATTTTACCAATCAATCAAGAAAGCTCCATGATTTTTCGTGCTTCGGAATAATTTTTGTATTATCACCTAAATTTTGTGTTATCACTGAAACCAAACATCTCTCGAATTTGAAACTAGAAAGCATGGAAGACAGAAGAATTTTTCAAAAATTAGGGACATTTTCAAAAATTTCAAATAAGTGTCGCCAACAATTTTTTTTTTTTTTTTTATTATTATTTAAGGTTGCATGAACTACTAGGTCATTAGCAACCACTATGTAATGTTATGGTATGAGGATGAAACAATATGTTGATGATAGGGGATGAAAGGACGAACACATACAACCATGCCCGAAACGTGACTCAAACCCACGACCCCGTGGTCCAAGATCACTACGGCATTTCTGCCGTAGGGATCTCGGCCATGGGGCCGGCAAAATTAAGTTGTTGGATAGTCTGAGGAGAAAAGGCGCAGGGATAGTCTTAAGAGAATGGTGCAGGTCTCACGTTGGTTAAAAACTCTGATTTTTCGAAAATTGAAAACATTCAAAATTTTTTCCGCATCTTCCTTCAACTACAATTATGAAGATACAATTTTTTTTCTTAATGAAATGTGTTCATGAAAAACAGATGTTCAAACAAGGTCATGTTCAATTTTTCAAAAACAGTATTTTTTGTGAATTTTTGTTTCAAACATAGGCAATGTTTCTATTTTTTCTTAAAAACTGCCCAAAGATTTTTGATTAAATTGGGACCTTAGATAGCATAACTTAAGAGAATGGTGCAGGTTTCATGCTCGTTGAAATCCCTGATTGCACAAAAATTTTTAAAAATAAAAATATGTTCGGCCTCTTCCTACAACTACAATTGTGAAGATACAACATTATTTCTTAACGAAATATGCTCATCAAAAACATCTTCAAATAAGGTCATGTAGAAGTTTTCCAAAATATGTGTATTTGTGGAGTATTTGGGTGTCAAAATTAGTCGTTTGATCGCCTGGTAGAACTTTAACCTAAGAGAATTTTAAAACAGTGCTTAAAATTTGTTTGGTAACATAGTTTAGGATCCTTAAATATAGAGAATAAATAATGAAAATGCTTAATTTTAAATACATAAAACTTTATAAAATGTAAAATAACAGGCTGTCATAGCTCAAATATAAAGAATGTTATTCTTTATATTTAGAATGATTATAAAGCAGATAGGATTGAGTGGGATTAATATATTGAACAAAAATGGTATTTTATAATATATAAGTATAATTATTAATATATAATCATTTCTTTCAAATTTCAATCCGCAACGCTTTATTGAAATTTGCGCAACAATGCGGCAATGGATATTTAAATAACGCATTGTTGGTGAACTAAAAGATGGTAGCAGTGAAAAGATAAAGATGTTTTATATACTAGAGCTTGTGTTTACAAATGAGATGTTTAGAAATTATTTGAAACACATTTGATGATCATAATTTTTGTCCATGTTGCGAGGTATAGAACATACATATATTCACTGAATGAACATTCACTTATCTATGCATATGTATATGCATATGTTAGCATTTCATCAGTACACCATGAAACTGAATATGTGTTAATGACAATGTTATTGAATGTTACAAAATTGCATCTTACATTTAAGTAGTTCATATACAAGATTATGCACAGAAATCATTGCAATTTATATTGATGAGGTAAATGTTGGATTCATTTTATTAAAATCTTTTAAATAAAACTAGTTGAATTGCTAATAAATGTGTCTAGAAGTCTTGTAAGCAATACACTAGTTTAAGCTGGCATAAGTTTTCTTTGAAAAAATTAATATTTTTGCATGAAGAATAGTAAATAGTAAGGTAGTGTTTGTAGTTCCTTTTAATAATTAATGTATTTAACATCAAAAAAATTAAAAGCTGTGCAAGTTAAAGTGCTTAAAATGACTTCTAATGAAATTTTTCGAAAACTCTAAAGGTTTCTGTGAAAAAGAGCTTCAATTTTGAATAAACATTAAACGCCATTTTCCTAAAAATGGCTCCAATTTTTTCAAAGAAAATTGGCATTTAGGATGAGATTTTACTCTTCTTAATATTCTTAAAATAATATTTCCGTTCTACTATTACCCAATTGGCAAATTAAGAAAATGTCAGAAAAATTTCTCTTGGGCGGCGATAGATGGCAGCTGGCAAGAATTTGTAGCAAGTCCGAATAGCTAGCTGAAATCAAAGAAAATAGAAAAGAAATACAGGAAAGAGTGTGCTATTCTGTAGCACCACTAGTTAAATTATGTTGATCTTAAAATTTGTAGGGTGCTGGTATTGAGTACTCCAATGAAAGGAGTGTTACAAGTGATTACTGAAATTATAAAGTTATACTAGTCGCAATATAACTTGAAACTTTTCATAAGTGTTACTCATAGAATAATATGCCTTGTAGTACCACAATTTTATATTTACCATTGTAATAAAGAAATGTGATAAGTTTAATGTGTTTGTCCAGTTCTGATCAGGGAGGAGGCCCAGCCACCAGAGTTATGAGGGGTCGCCTGCCAACGGAACCTGGCCCCAACTGTACAAGTGATCTTGGCCAAATGTCTCCTCAGCTATCCAGCCCTATAAAATCCCCCCCATACTGCGCTCCTCTCGATGCAGAGGATAGAGGTGAGCCTCATGATATGGACCATACTTAAGTTTTGTTTTTTCAATATTGTGTACATGTATTTGCATGTTTCCTAGTCAATCATGGTGTAATTTGATTATTACTGAGAATAACCATTATTGCAAATTTGGATATCTTCTACATTTTCTCATTATTGCTGGTTGTGTTGTTTTTGTTTGTGAGTGAAGTTAGTTGAAAGGTATCCCCACTTAATTGAATATTTTCATATCATAATTACCTCTCTTTTGTGATTTGTGCTACCAAATTTCAGTTGATGAATGCATGTGTAAAATAGTAAGTCATCATTTGCTTGACATCTGCCCATGTGGAACTAAATCTCTGAGAATTTTCTACCTTCTACTGATGTGGCCCAATAATACATCTCATATATATTGTCATGCATGCTGTAAACTGTCGTTGTGTGAAAGTCACTACTTTTCAGGAGTCTCAATTAATTGATTCAAACATGTCAATAACTATACAATTTTGACAGTTGCATTCAGTACTTTGCAATTGTGAATTGGAACTTTCTAAAAGGAAGGACCTTTGTTAAGCCATTGTGTGTATTGTCTCTGAAGCAACTACCAAATGACAAACATTAAAAACAGATTTGTCACATTCGATTCTTTACAATTGACTTGCAGAAACTAAACAGAAATTTTCTTTAATAGTGGTTGTTTTCTTTTGTAGAGAAAACAATTCATTTAGTTTCTGTTGCACTAATATAATCAACATAATATTTTCCAAACTATTTTACACAATTTTAATATAACAATGAAGGAAAATGCTTATCTTGCCTTGGATTGAGGAAAGAAAATAATTTTAAAATTTTAAATGATCATAATGCACGCTTAGAGATAATGCATGCTTAGAGATTTAAACATCTCTAAGTGCATAGGTTTAAACATCTCTAAGTGCAACTTTTTTCTTTCTTTTTGTTTCTTATGTTAGTTTCTTGTTATTGCAGTCACCTTGCAGGTTCCTAAGTCACCTCGAACTCCAACAACTATTTCTCGAGGCATGGGGCACATGATAGCCCACAGATTTAAGAAAGAATTTAAACTTGTGGCAACCTGTGATTTCTGTGACAAGCAAATGCTTTTTGGCACAGGTGGGTGTGAATAAGGGACAATCTAGTTAAATAAACATTCACTTAAAATGTTGGCTAATCATTAAACACTTCCTGAATTTCCAGGTCTAAAGTGCAAAGAATGCAAGTACAAATGTCATCGTGAATGCGAGCCAAAAGTTCCTCCATCTTGTGGCTTGCCACGAGACTTCCTGGATTACTTTTCCAAGTCATTAGTTCAACCAGAAGGTGTGTTGCGTTGGCTGACAAATTTTATAATAATTAAAATGTTCATGTTGTATTTATACATGTATTTATTTATTATTTTGTTGCTGGAATTTTGTCCAATTGTATTATGTGTTGTGCGGATTTAATGGTCATTGACTATTTACTGATTTAAAAGTGTTATTGGAAAGTAATAACAATTGTGCTGCAAAATAGATAAAAGCATATTTTGTTCTCCTCTTCGGAGCTTATTTGTTATCTTATATGTTCAAATATGCTGCATTTTTTATACCTGTTGATGTAAATAATTAGTTCATGAAACATACACATTATATTACTCATATATACTATACTCTCTTTAATCAAGCCATTCTTGCACATATGGGTGCTGGATTAGTAGAAGTGCCAGACTATTGAGAAGTTTTGAAATTAGTTTAAACACGTAGAGACTATACAGTACTTTATTAAATCCAAAAATACTGTACATTCATGTACATAAAAATTTGTTGCTTGTTCAACATTATTCTCGCCAGTGGCTTTTGGCAAGAATCATGGTTCAACTTACCTAAAATTTCGTGTTTCTGCTTGAGGTCTAGCATGTGTTTTCTTTTCGAAGCCATAGTACTGAACTGTTCTGTAAGAAAGTTACAATTTCAAACTATTGAAATTCGAGCACACATTGTTACACAATATACTTAATTGTATTTATGCAATTTATTGTATTTAGGAATGCTATTTCTGCTTGAGTGACTGGAGGCTAGATGTGGGCTTGATTAACGAGAGTTTAATGTCTCATGGAATAAACAAAAATAAAATTTCTTGCTTCAAATTAATCGATATTCTTTAAATAAAAAAGTATACTTCACATTTTACTCTTCAATTAATAATGTATTATAAGTTATACATTTAACTCATTGGTTGTATTTCTTTATGCAGTATTTCTTCCTAACCAGTCCCCAAGTATGGGACGAGGCCCTGGTTCTTCTTCAGCAGTTACCATTTGGTCAGAGCGGAGCAAGCACCGTGGTCATTCACAGTTGCCGATCATAACTCCTTTTCCTGTGAGTATCAACAGGAGTGTATCGCACACTTATCACTGTTCACACATTCATATCCCTGTACAGACACATGCCCTCACAAACATGCATCCCTGTAAACACACATCCCCTTACATATCCCCATATAAACATTCCCGTACACACATTCCCATACACACATCCTTAAACAAACATGTCCCCAAACGCACACATCCTCAAACGCAAACATCCTTAAACACACACATCCTTAAACACACACATCCTTAAACACGCACTTCCTTAAACGCACACATCCTCAAACGTGCACATACCCCAAACGCGCACATACCCCGAACGCGCACATACCCCGAACGCGCACATTCCCCGAACGCGCACATACCCCGAACGCGCACATTCCCCGAACGCGCACATTCCCCGAACGCGCACATTCCCTGAACGCGCACATTCCCCGAACGCGCACATTCCCCGAACGCGCACATTCCCCGAACGCGCACATTCCCCGAACGCGCACATTCCCCGAACGCGCACATTCCCCGAACGCGCACATTCCCCGAACGCGCACATTCCCCGAACGCGCACATTCCCCGAACGCGCTCATTCCCCGAACGCGCACATTCCCCGAACGCGCACATTCCCCGAACGCGCACATTCCCCGAACGCGCACATTCCCCGAACGCGCACATTCCCCGAACGCGCACATTCCCCGAACGCGCACATTCCCCGAACGCGCACATTCCCCGAACGCGCACATTCCCCGAACGCGCACATTCCCCAAATGCACACGTCCCCAAAGATGCACATGCCCAAACACACATACTGCCATATTCTCGTACTCCTGTACACACACTACCATACACACAAGCCCCCCTTCTCTCTTCTCTCTCCTCCTCTGTCCTATCTTTCCAGAACTGACACTTGTGTGAAAATTATTGAAAAACTGTTTATCAGGGACCCAGCATGGAACTGGTTACTGTTGATGGTGCTTAATAAATGTATTTGTTTCATCTAGGAACAAACACCTACAATAAAACTCCTTTATAAGAGATACCTGGGGGAATGGAATTTTGTCTCTTATAAGCGGGATCTCTTATAAGTGACATGTTTAATGAGACATATAAGATTATTGATATGATTAATAACATATTTTCAGTGTATTAGTATGATTTGTACACTATTTTAAACAGGTACTTCAGCGACTTCCTTGTTGCAAAAAGACACGAAGAACTTTGCACACCTTTTCCTGCCCCCCACCGCCGGTGGCGTTGGTTTTGCGAACACCTGCTCCAGCCTATTTTAAGCCCATGTCCCAACCCTTACCCTGCTAAGGAAATTATTGAGTCACCTGAAGGAAAATTCCATGCTTTGTCTCTTACAAGCGAGAAGAAACGCATGGTTGGGAATAAAACCTTGTCCACTACAGGCGGGAATCTCTTATAATGGGGTCTCTTAAACGCGGGAAATAAATGCATTGTTTGTATACAACTGACCCCAGGACCGTGAATTTTGTCTCCTGTAAGCGGGATTCTCTTATAACAGGGTTTTACTGTATGTACCCAAATTTCTCTTTAAATAGTCAGCAAAACCCCATTTTAACTGTTGCAGACTGGCCCTGATTCAAGTTCAAACACATCAAGTTGCAATAGCTCTGCCCCCTCAAGCCCTGCTTTGATGCCTGCTGCACACACTCCACAGCCTGTTTTAAAACCACAATTCCACTTTCCAGGTAAGCAGGGTATGATGATTGCATATTGGCAGCAATGGTAGTTTCTCTAATTATGATGATGGAAATATTTAACTCATATCCCACATAACAGTGATGATGTATTAGTGTTCTTTTTGAATTTTGTAAATTAGTTGGTGCTTTTCTGTATGTAGTAAGGATTGTGATTTCTTGTGTTAACAGAAGTAGAGAGAGGAGTTACCCTGGAGACACACCCTCTGCCTGCTGTGCAAGTGCCAGATGAAGTGGCTGACACACACCGTTCAAATGACAGTGATCGCACAGTGTCTGGTTCAGGCAGTGCTAGCACAGATTCAGAACGTACTCCAGTACGAGTGGACTCTCAGGATAGCCAGGTGTCTGATGGGGAAGCAGTGGAGCGCCCATGGCCTCGACAAAACAGTGTAAGTGCCTCTTTGGCATTTGTCTGTTATTCTTAGTCTTGCTAGGAGCTTAAGTGTCACTGTACTCTGTATTTAAGAGATCTGTATACTTCTGTGCTTTCTTTAAGATGGTAATAGTTGTTTGTAATGTTCACTTACGTTATGACTTATGGACCTTGTTGCTTGTAGTGTTTGATGTTGGCTACGGATGACACAGTTGTTAAGTGTTCTTGGCTGTCCTGGATGAGCCGCGTCTCAGTCGGTTTTGCTGACGTTTCGGCCATCTTGCTGTGGCCTTCTTCAGAGTTATACTGCTCTCAGCAGCTCTCTGAAGAAGGCCACAGCAAGATGGCCGAAACGTCAGCAAAACCAACTGAGACGCAGCTCATCCCGGACAGCCAAGAACATAATGACTCCGGCCGCGGAAGCCTACGAATCCACAGTTGTTAAGGTTTATTGTGCGCAATTTTAGTTTCTTAGATTATTAGATACCTAAATTATTTATTAGAGTTTTCTGGTAAAATTACTTAAAAGCGAAAGCGTTCTATTGCATGAAAATAAACCTTCAACAACTTACCAGCATCAGTTAATCATTAAATTACTTTTCTTTCAATGTTTTTAATCACAGAAATTGGCAAGTTTTTGAAATTTATCTTGATGAAGGGCTTTCTTAGAGGATAGAATGACTGACTAAATTTCCCTCTTTTGGAGTGTTTTGAGTTTGTTTTTTCTGTCACAGCTTTCAATGCGCGAGTGGGACATTCCATTTGATGAACTAAAAATTGGTGAGCCAATAGGCACAGGGCGCTTTGGTACTGTATATAGGGGCAATTGGCATGGAGATGTTGCCATCAAGTTGTTGAATATGGACAATTTAGACGATGAAAAAACTTTAGAAGCTTTTAAATTGGAGGTAGGTGCATTAATTAAATTTCTTGTTTTGTTACACCTAGTTTTATGGAGATCAAGAGGGAATGGACCCTAAGGCAAGAACCTCAAAAAATCAAACCAAGACATTGTAGTCTGATTAAAAGAAAAGCAAATTTACAATGGCAGGAACTCATCTGGATGTTATTTGTGCATAGTAAACACATTTTCATGTCTTGAAAAAAAGTATTTTCTCTAAGTGTTCTTATTTGAAAATTTTCAGTGCTCTGTTCAAGACTAATTGTAATACTTCCACATTTGCAGTGATAATCTTCAGCTTATTTGATTAGTGACTTTCAAATTCAATTCTAAAAATTTTAATCAGTGATGATTAAGGTGCTTTCTACTTCAAATTTTCCTATTCAGCTTAGCCCACTCTAGATCGATGTAGTATTGATGAACAGTAAGGTATGGATGGCATTTTTCCGAGAGGGTTGTGCCCATTAAAACAATACAACTCTGATGGGCAGTGAAGTATGGATACTTCACAGCTACCTACAATTTGTAGTGAGGCCCCTTGCCTTGTGGTGTGCATGATGCGCAGGCTAACATAATACAGTGGAATCTCATTAGTACATTCCCATTACCATGTTTTCCTGCATAGCCTGTCTGTACTTTTAAGTCCAACTCCTGATTCTATTAAATTTTTCATTTATCAATTCAACAATCAGATTAGCACGTTTAAAGCTTGTTGAAAACATGGTCCATTATTCACACATTTTTGGATGCAGCAGTACTGTCTTCAATGTGTGGGTTATTTCCAGAGTACTTTGGGACACTTGAAGATACCAATGAGTAAAGAAGGGTCACTTCAGAGAATAATTAGGGTATTTTCAGTCTATTTAACTAAGGACCCAGTGCTGGAGAAATGTGTGAAAGAAAGAGAGAAAGAAAGATCCATGTCAGCCATCTTCATTCTTTGTATTTTGTGTTATAAGTAATCCTGTGTTACTTTCAAGTTCATAGATGCTAGTTTTTTAGTGTTTTTCCTGTTTTATTAGATTATCTGCCCGTTTGTTGTACTATAAATAAATAAAAAGTGCATTTTTTAAAATGTGTATTATTTGTGTATTATTTTCAAACCTTTGAAAAACGTACTATTGAGATTCCACTTATTAAGGACTTCCTTGACAGGTTTTTGAAACTTCCACAATTTTCATATAACAAAGTCTCGTGTTTACAGGAGAAATGTACAGTCAACTCAGGCTGTAGTGAACTTCTAGGGACCAACACTTTTGGCTCAATATATCAAAGGTTCACTATATCCGATGATTTCAAAATTAAATAGAATTTCAATCGATAGAATTAGAAGAGAATGTTGAATTGATGGAAATTAGAACACAATAGATTAGATTAGCATTGAATAGAATTTCAGTATATTGAAATAGAAACATTGATTTTATTAATATAGTCGACGTTAATATAGTATATAAACGAAATAAATTAACAGCACGAACTGAAAATTTCAATGTCTCTATTTGTCCGTAAAAAATCAATTATTTTAAATTGTTTGCTTTGTACAATTTTTATTACTAATTTCTCGAGAGTCTTCTCGAGTTCTTGCTGTCTTCATACTTGATTCTGCAGTCTTGATACCCTTCAATGCCTCTTGCACTGTTGGAACCCCATCCTTTTCTTCGAAAGCCTTTTTTACTCGCCTAATAACATACAAGATACTTTCAACAGGGGGGTGGTACGAATGAGAAAGAAACTGATTGCTTTTCTGTGGGGCATGATATCGCTAGGCTATGGCAGTTACATGCTTCCTTTTGCCTACGAAGAACTCAATGCACATTGTCCTGCAGAATATCAAGAAACACCAAGCTTGAAACTGAAGCAAGCAATCATGTGTTGCTGCCGCCAGTTATAGCCCACGCTGGACACGTCCTTTGTTTCCACAGTAAAACTGAGTGGCATAAGAGCATCAGTAGGATCCCCATTCTGGGTCTGTCACCTTTACCCCAGGGGAGACTTCTTGGATTATGACCTTTGGCCGACGATTTTGTGTTACAAACTGCATAGTGTTGGAATTTGTGGTGCTGAGGCGGTATGTCATTTTCCAGGAAGTTATATTTCCTATGTTCACTATAGCTGAGGTTCAGGATCACTATAACCGAATCTTCTCATGCTTATTTGTAATGTAAGTGAAACGGGACTAGTGAGTTTAGTTCACTATAATCGAGGGTTCACTGTATCCAAGTTCACTATAACTGGAACTGATTGTATATGGCATACAAAATAAGTTGTTATGCAAAATTTTAACTTTATTTGTTCATACTGTCAAAGAGGCTAACTTGGGACACTTTCAATGTTTGTAGGTTAACCCTGTCTACATGAGCTGGAGGAAGAGATCTTTTTTTACTGTAAAACTTAGGTCAGAACTTTAGGAATATGTGCTTCATTTTTTAAAATGTGGAATATGTTGATTATAATAAAATCACAACTTGGTGTCCCAAGTTGCCCTCCAATGTTGGCTAACTTGGGGCACACATTTGAATTGTGTTTAAAATGATTTTATGACAAGGCAGGCTAATTTGGGACATATATCTATACATTGTAGGTATTGTGAAATATAATTGCTTTTATAACTGCTGTGTTCGTATACAGGTAACTGCTTTTCACAATTAAATGGCAAATGTTGTAATAAACAATTACTGGTAATTTTTTTAGGTCGAAGTAAATTTATAGAAACGCATGTTTGCAAATCAAGAAATCAATCATTAAAAAATAATATAAATATATTTAATTTTATCTCATACAAAAGCAATACATATAAAATAAGAATAAAGAAATGTCTCGGACTGAGTAGGCATCCGACTGTTCATCAATAGATTCTTCTAATGATATCTTTTGCTTCTTGGAAGGACATGCAGGTTTCTTATGTTTCTGAACTACTTGTTCTTCTAACGCTTGATTTAGCTCATCTGAGGGTCACACTTTTTTCTAGGGCAAACACTCTTGGTCAAATTCTTGATACTTTTTCTCCTTTTCTTTGCTCTCTTTCCCCTTTGCATTCATATTCACTAATCTGAAACTGAATTTAATATTTTTATTCTTTTGTTCCTATAAAATAGTAATCTTGGGTAATTTGGGACAGTGTCCCAATTTACTTGGATCTAGTCAGATGTAGGAAATTACCATTCATAAAAAATTACAAAATATGATATTGGAAATGCTGGACAATAGTTCAGGTTGTAGTATGCAATTACACATAAAATAGATAAAAGCTTACTAAGAATTGTACGAGAAAAGTTTTACAATGGTTGATTTTCAGGTCAAAGCTTATGGTAACAATTTTTAGTGCCGAATAACACTTACCAGCAAGTAAAACTTCTAAAAGATGATTATATATCTTCTTTAAACTGTCATGAACACTTGGGTCTGCTTCCAACTCAAACACCTGGGCACAACTGATACAGCCGACATAAAAAAATGTTGCAAAATGTTTCAAGTTACACAGGTGTCCCAAGTTATTCTCTTTGACAGTATCTGTTAATTAATTAATTTTCATAAAAAATATTTCTATTCAATTCACGATTTCACTTCTTTGGCATTTTATAAGTTATACTAGGTTATTTTTATATCTTTATTGTGTTGAAAAATAAACAAAGCCCTTCGAGTAATTAACTCTCAACACATTGAATACTTTATTACAACTGTGTAATGCACTTAAAACCTTCTTATAGCTTATAGGAAAATTTTATTCAGTACTATTTATTATAAACACACACACACACACACACCATGCTGACCTAGACAGCTGAGATTGCTGTCACTTATGACGCAAGGGTTCAATTCCTGCATAGGCCCTCCAGTTGTGTAAGGTTTGATAAATAGTGGCCAGTAGAACCAAACATCAATGAATCTAGGTGTTGTCAGGCTCCCTCCTGTAAAACTTGGGTTACACACTTTGGGCCTCCAGCCTATCCGAACTTGGAATAGTGATAGACATTTGATATTACAGGTCTGAGCTTGCTAATGTTGCTGGAAAAGTTGGGGGTAATGTCATCTATAAGACCTGATAGGATAGATGCAAGGAAAGAAGAAAGGAAAATAAGAAGTTGGTGCATGATTGCAAACATTACCAGTTGGGAGCAGATTTTGATGACTTACAACATTGCCAAAAATGATCCATAAAATGCCCTAAAAGCGAAGGAAAATGACGTTAAAAAATGAAATCAAAAACTGTTTGGATGAACAACTCAAGCTGTTGAACATGTTACTGATGTAATTGAGGCTTCTATTCATTCAAGTGAACACAGCTTTCAAACTTTTGGTTTAGACTGTTCTTTACCAGGAAATCTCTTTGGTTATCCTGAAATCAGCTCAGCTGACGATGGCACTGATAGATGTCACATACTCACAACAACTGACATTACAATTTCTGAGTGAAAAAATCAAATTGGCTTTCAGGAATTCTATGGAGAACAATTGTTGCACCTCGTAAATATTATTTGAAGCAAGTTCTATTAAAATTATATTAAAACTGTTGAAATCAATGAAATGTGCATTAAAAATGAAAAAGGTTTAAAAAAATTACAAGACGAAATCAACAAAAAATATTACAAAAAAAGGTAATTTCCTTTTATCATAACAAAATTAATTTCTATACTAAACGGCATTGTTCTAAAGTGAAAAGAAAAAAATGATATTTAATTAAAATCAGCTCCCTAATTATCAGAATTATCTGCCTATCTATTGCACTTTAAATAAATAAAGACACCCTCAAAATACTATAAGCACTTCAAAAAACAGTATCATACAGACAAAATGTTCTGTTCTTATTTTCCTACAATTTCAAATGCTAAAATAGGTAAAGAGTCACACAAGACTACTACTTAATGGAGTAGTTTGCACACCATCCATTAAGAAATGGTCATTCAGTAAAAAATAAAGAACTATCTATTTGCAGAGTTGAGATTTTGGTCAAAATATCAGTAAAAAAATTACAAATTTTGAAATTTCAGTCACTCATCACATAAAATCAACAGAAAGATGCTGGAACTTAGGGAATATACCATTCTATTTTCTGACCTTGTGATGATAAATTCTTCCAGTACTTTTGAATGACACAGGATACATTTGACCAACTTTATTAATTTAGACACATCCCTCGTTTTACTCATCTGACCAAAATGGTGAAAACCAATGAATGTGCTCACACTATCAAAAGCAACTGATTAGGGATGGGATCTAAATCCCATGTCTGAATATCCAAATGATCTTTCTCTTAGGCTTTTTTGCAAATTGCAGAAGATGTAGATCAATCCCTGCCTGGACTATGATGGTCTGATGTGATTCATCTTCTATTTAATGAAATAATGTATAAAAAATCCTGAGAGGATATTGTGTGTTTGCGAGTATTTTGGCATAAAAATGCATAGGAAATTATGCCACAATCCTCACAAACATCACACCACAACTCTCACTAGCCTTAGAAACTTCCCACCAGCAGTCTAATTCTTGTTTATCTTTTAAGATTGGCTATTTCTTGTCACCATAATGTACTTCACCTACTTAAGCCACCTCACATTGACTTATATGCACTTCGTCCAGCTAAGATCCTAAGTATACTTCAAAGCTATTCTACTTTGGAGTTTATCCACCTGTTGTGAATGATATTAACATTAACTGGTTAATTCATGAGTTAGCAAGATTCGGACATGGTAATACGTGACAAAGAATTGTCAAGTTTGGTGGAATAACAGTCAACAAATTTGGCTATTGTACCCAAGTTTGCCAATTAAAGATATGGATTTTTTTCTTTTTTAAATCCTCTGTACACCTTCCTTCAGAGGGGAAGTAAAGCCAGATGCACAATGAAGTAGTTTTGCTGCATGTAAAAGATAAAATCAGAAGCCACTAAACTAAATTCAAATTGCCTGTTTCATTGCCTGAGATGATACCTTCTTCCTCTGCTAGATGGTGAAAGGAATGTAGCGAAATTTGCATGGTCAGATGGAAGAGCAGGCCTGATGGCCTGAGTCTTGTTATGCAAAATAAAGCATTAACTAGCTAACCAACTAACTAACCTGTAGCATTACAATTTGAAAGCCATATGCCCATGTTTCTTTATTTACATTCATTTTCTATTAAATCCACAGCTTAGTACTTCCACAATGAAAGCCTCTGTGAAAAGTCACCATATTTACTCCAGTACAAGACTACCCCTAATTTTGAAGTGCCTGAGAACTTTTTTCATATTTAATTCTTGGTATTTTGCAGTCCCAATAAAGTTTCAGATTGTCTTATTGACTAGAAGATTGTCATTTTGGTAAGAAAGCCATCATTATTTTCTTTTTTATAACTGTCATCTTTTTTATTTCAACTTTCTTCTTTTGAATCAATGTTTCTTTCTTAATGAACCTCTTCCCACAATAGATTGTCCTCCAATTTTTTAAGCCCTGAACGTTGTCCATGTTGAATTGAATTTTTTTGTCTTTCATCTGACACCAGATTCTTTTGTGTGACAGCAAATTCTCTTCTTGGCTTGCTGTTTGTGACCTCTGCTTCTTTACTATCTATGAACTTAAAATTCATATCTTTTTAATGTCTGAGAGATCGAGTTGTGAATTACCAGCTCTTAGTTCGCCATACCTAACATAATCTTTGATGAAAACATTTTAGACTTATTGTTACATCAGAATTAGAGTTTCTGGGCAGGGAATGGCAATTTAAAAACATTGATCCCAACCACCTAGGCTTAATCTGCAAATGTAAGATGACTAAATGTTCAAATGAGATATTTAGGAACAAGAAAATTGTCTATATTTGGGTAAATACAACAATCCATTAAAAGTAACTTAAGTTTTCTCTATATGTAGATCAGAATGAGCTCTGTATGTGACTATTGTGAAATAGTATATGTAAGTTATAATATTATTATTTACATTTCTTTTTGTTATATAGGTTGCTACGTTCAGAAAGACACGACATGAAAATCTAGTTCTCTTCATGGGTGCATGTATGAAGTTGCCTCGTCTTGCCATAGTAACAAGTATGTGCAAAGGCATGACTCTGTATACGCATATCCACCTTCGTAAGGACAAATTTAATATGAATAAGACTACAATTGTAGCACAGCAGATCTCACAGGTAAAAGCTTAAATTTGTGCAGAAAGTTCTGAATGGTAATAGATTGTAAAATTTTATGGGTTACAGAGTATTAAATGTTTATGAAATGTGTGCAGGGAATGGGCTACCTCCACGCACGTGGTATTGTGCATAAAGATCTTAAGAGCAAAAATATCTTTCTTGAAAATGGCAAGGTAGTCATTACAGACTTTGGCCTTTTCAGTGTAACAAAACTGTGCTTTGGAAACAGGTTAGTATAGTAGTTACAAGGTAGAGGGAAAATCTTATGTTAATATTTTCTTTCCTTTTGGTGGAGAATTCTTGTCCATAGTTTGTACTCTGAATATTGTCAAATAGTATGTGGAAAGGTAGTTTCATTTAAAATTTCATGTAAATGGCACCTAAAGTTATTTTTGGCATTATGAAGTGTCCAGATGTTGATTCATAAACAATATGTATGTGTAGTATGAACAATTGAAGATATACTTTAATACTTTTTCTAAATTCAGTCTATTCTTTTTATGAGATGTTATTTTATATGTTGGTATTTTAGACGTGGCAATGGTCTAAGCATTCCACCTGGCTGGCTCTGTTATCTGTCACCTGAAATTCTGCGGAGTTTACGTGTGCGACAGAAACATGATGAGGAGGAGTTGCCTTTCACCCAAGCTTCAGATGTTTATGCTTTTGGGTAACTTGACAATTCATTTAATCTGTGGTTATATTGAGAGGGAGATGAATGTAGAAATGATTAAGACAAATAAGCAAACTAGAGGCAGAGATATCTGTATTAAAACTAGAATAATTTTTGAATTATAATAATTAAAAGAAAGATAAAAAAAACAACATAATTTATATATTGGTGTAACTTGCTTTCACAAGGGAGAAAAATACACACACACACACACCTCAACAACAGGAATCTTTACACTTAGTTATTTATTTATTAAATTATTGTACAAATTTATTGAATTTTATTTGCATTTACTGTCAAGATCGTTACAGCTACGAATAATTTATTCATTTATTCATACAATGTATTGTAACCTCTCACTTTGCATACAACTGTGGATATTGATGAAAACTCACTTGATTGTGTGCTATTATTTTTCTCAGTATCTAATCATTTTGTTTATTTGCATTATACAGATTCATTACTGTATTAATTAGTTGTATTCTTTATAATATTCACTTGAAGTTACTTTTTTATGTTTTTTAAAAAGTTTCTGTTGTAAAAGCTTTAGCAATTCTCTTCTGTATATGCAGGACTGTGTGGTATGAGCTGCTGTGCGGTGAGTGGCCTTTTAAAGCACAACCTCCAGAAGCCATCATCTGGCAAGTAGGCAAGGGTATGAAGCAGTCTCTTGCTAACCTACAGGCCTCGCGGGATGTAAAGGTAATGAATCCTGTTTGTTTGTTGTCTTTTGTAGTTTTTCACGTTGCAAATTTCCAATATTGAATCATGTCTAACACAAATTTTCTCAACATAACGTGCTATGCTAACAACTATGAACTGAGTACTTGTATGTTGCGTGAAGAAACACAAACCCTTCCTGTAAATCTCGGAACTTACAGAAATAGTTTAGTGTGTATTTTTACAGAAACAGAATGTTGAAATGGAATAACAGGCCAGAGTTTTGGTAAAAAAACTAGGAAAAGATTCTGAATTATATCCTAGTTGTTTCAGAAGATACCATTCGTAAAGAGGTGGTAAATTTTTTTATTATTGTCTCATGTTGTCCAAATTTTATCTCAAAAGTTGGTGATTTGCATTTTCAGTTAAATTAGATAATGTGTAGATGAACTGAAGAAAATAGTTGTGAATTAGGTAAAAACAAATTGAAAGACCAAAGTTGTAAGAAGACATTGAAGGTTTCTGCGGCCAGCCATTACAATTACAACTGCCACTCTATTTTTCAGGAGCATTTTGAAACGACTGAGATGCAAGCATGGTTTCAATACATGATTTTACATCTTCAGGCTTGATGTATTACAAACTTTTACCAGAACAACTGTGTCAATCAAATGAATTTAATTGTGATAAATAAGATTTTTCCAGAACATCTTTCTGCCAGTTTGTAAATTTCAAATTTGATTATGCATGTGTCATTCATGAAAGCTGATAAATCCAGGGATGAACAGGTGGAAAATGAGGCAGGATGTATTAATTTAAGACTTCTCCTCTCTTTGGTGGAAGTGCAAACTGACAACTGATATCGGTTAATTAACTTTTACTTGTTCCCAATATGTCAAAACTAGGAATGTGCATTTTTGCAAGAGGCTATTAAAACTTTAAAATCAAAGTACAAAAAACAAATTTAAAAAGTACATAATTTTTAAATTTATGTATGTAAGTATGTAATTTTTAATTTAACTATGTAAATTTAAAATTTAAAGATACAAAAACTGTATAATTTTACATTGGCTTTAAACTTTTAATTGCCTTTTCTCAGTAATGTACATTCGTGGTTTTGGCTTATGGGGGATGTGTGCCAGAACGAAACATGTGCTGGATGCCTCATTATTTGTCTTGGATTCAAAAAGAATCTTGTGAGTAATGGTAAAAATAAGCAAACAACTTAACTGAAGATCTGTTCACATTTTGTTAAATATTGTGATTAAATCTGGATCTGTTGATTTGAACCGAGCACTTTAATTAATTTACTTACTTTATTCCAATATAAAGCTTTATTATCAAACAGTGAAAGCATAAAATATTGCCAAACAAACTGTCTCCATTTTTAAGCAAAGCAAGTAATTTTGCAATTGTAACTGGAGAATCATAAAGCGAATGCTGATAAGAGAACCATTTCCTTGATAAATGTGTAATACAAAACACAGAATGATTTTCATCATGACAAAGCAATCTTGCGCACATGTATATGTGTTTGTATAATTAAAAAATTGATTATTTAAAACATGGAAAGATAGAATATATTAATCTCGTTCACTAAGTGATTTTGATCCAAACAACATTTTTTCCATTTGGAAATAATATAGTATTAATAGCAACAACTTTTCTGCGCAGCGAAAGTTAAGTCATATAAAAATTATCATAACAAACTTGGAGAGAGTGACAGCAGAGGGGCGCTTGGGAGGTTGCAGAAGAAGATGCGTACTTGGCAAAACCGAATAGTCATCTGGGTGATTTCTTGTCAACAAACAGGATAAAATGCAAATCAACAATAATATTTGTGAAAACATGAACTTATTCTTAAATTATGTAAATGTAAGGCATCAGGAAAGTCTCACCCCACTGAGCTGCCTCCTATTACAAGTTGTATTTATGTTAGCAACCAGATACAGGAAACAACAACACTTCCAGAATCTGATATGATTGTTGATGAGTTTGCAATTTATGTTTTCTTTTGTTACAAGTTGAAGCTCGTGCTATCATAATTTCTGTTGCTAGCACTCTCACCAACACAGTGTGACTGTAGAGAGATTTTCCTTGTGCAATGTGCCTAAGGTCTATACTATTTGCAAAAAATATATGATCCAAATAATAAGTAAGAGCACTTCAACTTGACAGAATTAACATAAAAGATACCTAATTACATAATTATTTGTGTCCTAATAATAACATTGTATCACTGTGGCATTTCTAATACAGATAAAATCTTTCCCTTTAGAATAGTACTTGTTTGCTTGCAGTAACATCACACTTTATATGTTTTCAGGATATCCTGATGCTGTGCTGGTCGTATCGACCTGCTGATCGACCTGAATTTTCACAGCTACTGAAAACCTTAGAGAAACTGCCAAAAAAGCGGCTAGCGCGCTCTCCCTCTCACCCAATTCATCTCTCTCGATCAGCAGAATCTGTCTTCTGAGCGTAGCTGTTTATGTCCTGCGGCAACACTTGTGCAATAACCTATGCTGTGCTCAGACTTATCTGCACATTCAAGATAGTCATCAGAATCTTTTTCTTCTTCAATTTCAACAGTCTTCTTTTAAAATATTTTATTTCAACCATCTGGCACTCGTAAATATCTAAAACTTTCAGCACTTATCTAATCAATTCTTCAATTTTACTTAAATTTATTCTTATTATTACCAACAGTATATCTCTCTTTCTGTGTAATTTATGCTTTATCTTTCTTGCAGGAATAGCTATTGCAATAAAAGAATATACACTAAACTGTTCCAAAAACAAGTAATCATGTATGTTTTCTACCATTCTAGTCACCCATCAAGCTGTGTAAAATGGGAGAGGTTTTCCGATAAAAAGCCTTTAGAAGTAGCATTCCACAAGTGCTGTTGAACTTGTAATGGATTTGGTTTATTGATTTGTTTAACCACCTCTTGATGGGTGAAGGTAATTAATGGCATATTTGAAAATTATGTGATGTTTGTTGCTAAGGAACTCTTCTGTAATGAGTGAGAATTAGTAATAGTAATAATGAACAAGAGGAATCCTTTTAAATCTGCACATCTATGTAACAAAATTAATGCAATAGATGCAGTGCAATGGTTCTAAATGAACAAGCCTGAGGCAGCAAAACCTTCAGGACATGCACATATTTTGTTTTTGTGCAAATACAAAAGATTTTGTGAATATTCTCAGAGAATCAGCTTTATCAGAAACGTACATATTTTCTGTTGAATATTTTGGGTAAATTTTTTATTATAATTTGATTGTGTTCTTGCAAGATGTCTTCAGCAAGGGGATATGAGGAGTTGGAATTTAGAATATGCTCAGCTTTAGCACCAAATTATGTATTGGTAGGAAAGGGAAATCACAAGGTTCTGGAATCAGGAATATTTCCATTCCTTTAAAATACTTTGAGATAAAATAAATAATAATGTGTGTGGCCCTTTATATGCTACCAACAGCACTTTCAGAAAAAAATCTTTAGGCATTGTCAAAACCGATCATCTGCAAATGTTGAGATGATGGTCATATTAACATAAATTTGTATAGACATTAATGATTTTCTTATTTTATTTGAAAGAGTGTTCCATATTTTTTGGCATATTTTAAACAACTTTTTGCAGGACAATGTTTTATATGTGTTGAAAATTATTTATTTTTTTTTTTTCCTTGAAATGATTCTAAAGAAACATTAAAAAAATGTCTTAAAGAATTTTAGGATTTTTGTTTGGAACATTGTTCTCTGCAATCTTAATTGTACACATTTCAGCGATAGTGTTTTGGTTGCTTCTTTATCGGAAACCAAAGGAAGTTGTGGCATAATTTATTCTGGTCAAATATTAAATTTCTTGTTGAGCATCAATGCAGCAAAACTGAAAAGGCAATCTTTTAGAATAGAATTTGCTGTTCAAAGCATTCAATTTTGTTTCGTATATGTCACTATTTTATCTATAACTCTTTCGTCTTGGACTTTGCGGAACAAATTGAACAGCCATTCTCATCTAGTAGTCTCTACACATCCATTTTCCATAATGTTAGTAGATTTCTTTCAAGAGTGAATTGTTTAGAGAATTATGTTTGAGGTTCTCTGGTTGAAATTCACAAATCATGATGTGCTTAATGTGATAGGCAAACATGACTTCATTAGTCATTTTGCCACTGAATGGAAAAAATTCATAGACAATTTTCTAGCCAATAAATAAGTTCTGTACTTTATTGATTCACTTCACTATTTCTGAACCTAAAGAGTTAAGAAAGTGCAAGATTTTGTACCAATTTCTAATAATGCTGGCTTTAGTAACACTAAGACACACATATTATCATATTCACCTCTTTAAAACATGATCCATGTTTATATCTTCCCACACTTCCCAAAAAATGAAGTAAAAGAAATATTTCAATTTTTTCAATCACTACTATTATTATTTTTATAGTTTAGATCTCTTTTATGGCTCTGATACCCAAACTATCTTAATAAATGAGGTCAAACAGATAATTTCATGGAAAAGGGTCAATTGGCCTTTTCATTTTATAAAAATTAAAAATTTGTGGAATAACATTTTTTCAGTCAGGCAGGTGCAAATGCATTCTGTAATCCAACCCACTTAAAGAACTGTTTCCTGCCGCATTGATTATGCATAACAGGAAAAGAGTGCATTCTAGAGCCTAAAAACCTGTATTTTGAGTCCAAAGGTCTTGAGTTACTTACATTATGCTGTCATTTACAAAATTAGATCTTTTGAGATTGTTTGTTTTGCTTTGGGAGATTTAGAGAGGTACAGAATCTTGAAATTTACTATGTTAAATATTATTTTCATGTATGTTAGATATTATTTTCACTAGTCTTATATCTGGGTAAAAACGGTAATTACCAAATTGTTTGATGATTTTCATGAACCTGCAGGACTTATTTCTACATTTGTTCCTCTAATCCCTGTAAGGACAAACTCAGCAATACATAGATATGAAGAAGCATGTGTGAATGAGATGCAAACTACTCCCTTTCCATTTAAGAGAGTGTAGACTTTTTTTGCTTTCATCTTGGTCATTTATAAATCATTTTTGTTTGAGAAAATTTTTAAAAATGTGTGCAATTGAAAATAGAATATAATGGGAGAAAGAAAACATAACTTGTGAAAAAAGGTTTAATACTAGAACGCCCAATGGTATTGTTTCAACACTGACATTTCATTTTGCAATATAATTTTAATTCTTGTCTTGAGACTCTCAATCATTTACAAGTTTTCATCATTTTTACATGTATTTCATTAAGTGTAATAATTGTTTTATGTTCTGTGAAACTTTGATTTTTTTTCCACCTACCATTTTAATACTGTGCCACCTGGTCATTTGACACCAACAAGATAGTTCACCTTGTGGCTGTATCATTTTATTAGGTGTTTCACTTACTGACTGTCTGATATTGTGAAATTTTACTTTTTATTTGTTTATCACCAACTTCTTTTTCTGGTTCCAATAAAAATGCAATTAATTTCATGTTACCCATTTGTTCCTAAGTCGATTCAGTCGATTTCTCTTCTTTCAATAGAAGTGTTAGCATGTCCAAAATGTGGCTTTATTTATATGATGAGTTTCAAAAATTTGTATCACAGCAGTCTTAGATCTGTTGAGGCTCTTTGGCTCTTGCAAGATATTTTGGAAGAACCTGAAGGGATGACTATGATGACAGGTTCAACAATGAGTAGAAAGTGCTGAATTATGATAAATTGGCTATAGAGACTTCACGTATTGAATAGAAAAAATATTTCAGTTAGTGAGCATGGGAACTTTTCAAATAATTATTTAGGTAATTTCTTTTATGAACATCGTGTATTATCAAGAGTGATCTACAGGTTGGCTAATTTTAAACATTAAATATTTTATTTGAAACACGAGGTTTATAAATGCAAGAAATAATTAAAAAGATTGAGAAAGTAATAGAAATCAATAAAACAAAATATTCAGTTATTTTCACAGCAAACACCAGAAAATATAGTGTTGTAACAACACCCTTGGACAGAATAGATAGGTCCAGAATCCTGACTGTTCTCATAATACTTGAATGTGATGTCGAATATTCTAGAAAAAATTCATGACTTAATCATTTCTTTGTTTGCTTTTAGGGCAGATGTGCCATTTTTCTCGAGACACCTCATGCCACTTCAATTCCTCCACCCAAACTTACCTCACCACACCTCAAATTGTTGTTTCACTTCACCCCAACTTGCCTCACCTCACCCCATATTGTCTCACCCCACCCATCTTGTCTCAGTCTCACCTCATGTCATCTTGCCTCTCACCGCCCCGATGTGCCTCTCACCACCATGACTTGCCTCCCACCATTCTGACTTGCTTCTCACCACCCAAACTTGCCTCTCACTACCCAAACTTGCCTCTCACCACCCAAACTTGCCTCTCACCACTCAAACTTGCCTCTCACCACCCAAACTTGCCTCTCACCACCCAAACTTGCCCTCTCCTCCCAAACTTGCTTCTCACCACCCAAACTTGCCCTCTCCTCCCAAACTTGCTTCTCACCACCCAAACTTGCCTCTCTCCTCTCAAACTTGCCTCCCTCCTCCCAAACTTGCCTCTCACCATCCAAACTTGCCTCTTACCACCCAAACTTGCCTCTCACCACCCAAACTTGCCTCCCTCCATCCTGACTTCTTCTCACCTCAGTCTGACTCACGTCATCCCAACTCAAGACCCCCACAACTCACCTCATCCCAACTCATGACCCGACAGCTCACCTCATCCCAACTCATGACCCGACAGCTCACCTCATCCCAACTCATCCCACGACTCACCTCATCTCATCTCAAGACCTCACAACTTACCTCATCCCTACTCATGCCTCTCTGACACATCTCATCTCAACTCAAGCCACCCTAACTCACCTCAACTCAGCTTACACTAAACCAACTCACCTCACTTACCTCAACCCACCCTGATTTACCTCTCCCCAACTCACCTACACTCCATTCCACTGCCTAAAATATAATTTGGTAATTATTTATTTTAGGTAATTTGTGCAAGATATTTAAGGAATTGAGACAGGAAGGAAGCACTAAAAGTGAAGTAATTAATTTATTCATGTTTCATTTTTTTTCTACTTTTTCTTCCTTTGTTTTTTCCTCTTTTCCCTGCAACTCTAAAAGGGTTTCAACAAATTGAACAGTTTTCTAACAATTTCAACTAGTAGGTGTTTGAATGTAAGTTTTCTATTTGTTTTAAACCGCAGTATCAAATCCTCCCAGAGTATTTTGTTTATGGGTTTAAATCTAAGACAGCAACTTTTTGTAGTGGAAGACATCAATCAGGGAATGAGAGCCTTTATTTATCAGTATGTACTATTTACCAAAGATAAAAGGACAGTTTTCAAATGATACATTTTGTAAATACCTGAAATAGATTGGTAAGTGAATATTATTTATATTTAATTGCAATGTTAGATACCCATTAGTCATCTTTAATTTCTAAATTAAAGGTGTTCTTAAACCATCTGCATTAGGGTAGACATTTAAGAATGTAAAAGAGTTATTGTTACCAATTACTAGACTCAATTTACCTGAGGACATAGAAAGAAATATTTACAGAGACTATCAACAAGTATTCTTAATCCTTTTTCTGTGTGTAATGTTGCATAAAAATTTGATAATGACAAAACATCATATTTTGAAGAGTATCAGATATAGTTGTTCATTTGATAGTTATTTCTTGTAATTGTTGATTGGCCGAAAGTGAGATTATGAACAAAAATTTGTATTAATGTTGGTGGGGATATACTGTTTTCTTACATTTCTTAAATGGTGCCATAAATTGCATTCTGAAAAAGAGTAAGCCTATCTTTGAATGTAACTTTCTCTTTTTAAATTACGAGGATTGTACAAATATGATTAAATGTCATTAGAAATTGTTTAGTCCCTTATTTGTAAATTTGGATGTCTTGCTTTGGCTTTTTTTAACTACAAATGAATTAAGAAAGTTCAAACTCCAGAACGTGATATTGCATGTTAGTTGATCTTTATTAAGAGCTTCATTAATGTTAATACATTTCAAAATAAAGTTGCAGTTCACAAACAATGAAAGTTTTAATGTAGAGGATTGCCTACGCAAATGCCACAACATTAACTGATGAACTGTTAGTACAATTCACTGTCATGGAATCTTATACCAAATGATATTTTATTAATTATGACATTGCAGTAAAATTCAATCATTAGCTTCACGAATTATCTATCATTTATTATATTCACTAATTAACATTTTTTCCAAAAGCTCTGTACTTCTTGTTATTATATAAATAGTCACATGCAAGAAAGTTCATATGATATTCTAAAGAAGATTGCTTTATATTGTAAAATGTTTCACATACTCGACAGTTTATTAGAGGGGTTTCTTTAGTAGCTTATTATATTTCATTTTTAGCATATTGTATTTGTTTACTTAAGCTAAATATTCCAGATCTTAGTTACCTTATAACATACTTCAAAGATTGAATGCTTTCTTCCTATTTCGATATTATTTTCAAATCTTAAGACCTTTTAGAAATAAATGTTCTGCATCATGCAATCATAGACATATTTTCTGTTCTTGTTAGGTATTTCCTGTTTTGTGAATTTTGATTTTATAGTACAAAAATTACATTATTAAGTTATTAATTTATTGGTTAATAAATTAATTTATTGGTTAATAAATAAATAAATAAGAGCTTGCAATAAAAAAAAGACTATCTAGAGAAGGATCAGTGAGTTTGTTACAATTTTGTAATTTCTTGAAATTGAACATGCACTGAGTATTTTTCTACATGTGAATATGTAGAGGAAATTGGAAATAATAGTGATTCTGCTTTACATGATGTTGTTGTGACTAGGGGCTATTGCCTTGCGTAGTTGTATTTTAAAGTTTGTTCTTGGACTGAATTGTTGATGACATGAAGAGCTGTGATGTCAGTTATTAGGTGGCTGAAAGAAATAATTTCATAGTGCATTAGCCAGAAGACAAACTATTCCTTAGCAATGAACTGTTATCAACTAATGTGAACTGTTCATGTACATTTCTCTTGTGCATGGTCTCTTGACTAGAATTTTGCCACAGACCTTACCTGATCCTGTGAATATAAAATTATATAATATACATGGCAATATATTCTATGCAGTTGTGTTTATTGCTTTGTTAAATTCAATATTATTACAAGATACAGAAGAATTGTATTGAAAATTTTGGTTAGTATAGAATTTGTTAGAATCCGTGTGAATATATCAGTTGGGGAAAATGTTGATACGGGAGTAGTCAAGTTACATGATTGTAAATATAAATGTATTATTCAAGTGACTTGCCTGATCCATGAAATTATGGAATTCACATATTTACTTCAAATTGTGGAATTCAATTCAGCTGTATTTTTAGTTCAATCTGCATAGTGGTACAGAAGTATTGTTAAAATTTTGTACTATTTTTGCCAGAACAGTTGTTTGTGTTGGAAGGATTTGAAGAGACCAAATTATAAGGGCTCTTCCTCTCTTAGTCCTTGTGAAAATTTTACGAAGTTGAATTTTATAAAATTTGATATTATTATTATTATTATTATTATTATTATTATTATTATTACTATTATTATTGTTATTATCACTACTGCTACTACTATGTATTTCCACATGTTTGCCCTTACTTGCACATATTGTTAGCTGGGTATATAAAATCTGCAATGTAAGTGTAGTTTACTTGTAAATTTAGAAGAGTCTATTGAAAAACTTATTACTCTACTTTTTGGACATCCTCCCATCAAAAATTTCTTCACCTGTTCTCAGAAATTGTTACTGTATTCTATCACTATTGTTGTTGCCATTAGCAGTTACTCTCCATTTTGATACCCAGAATTCAAAGGGCAATTCGTTTGTAGTAGAAAACAATTTGAGCTGCATATGAATTGTACCGTCTTGTTGAGACTTGCAGAGGCTATGTCATTGCAACCTGAAAGTAATATGTAATGATTAAGGATTTGGTTCTTTACTTTTCCCAGTTCGTAATTTTGCTTTTGTTACAAGTGATAGAATAAAATCCATTAGTGCTGCAGTAATTGTCACATCAACAATGTGCGTAGAATTACTCAAAGAAATAACTGTTAAATGGTTGATCTCATGATTCTTCACACAAGGCCTGTTATACGCCTGCCATTTCCAGCTGATTACTGCATGTCATTCTCACCAAGTGCGTATGATATATTCACATTAGTACCTGTCATTATTGGGAAATATAGTGAATCTAAAGGTGTAAATATTTGTGATGTTTATGTTGTCAAAATATGATTTTTCTTATTTATAAGAAACTATTTACAATGACACTTAGACTAAGTAATGGTCAGTTTTGAGTATTGGAAAAGTGCTGCTTGCTTACAAACAAATGTTCATTGATTTTTTTGTGTGAACACAATACTTTAATTGGTTTGTGGTGTAAGAGATAATTGAACAGTAAAGTGAGAGTTTACACTTTTTACACTAGGATTGTACTCCAGCCAAATATCTTGTTAAGATGTATTGTGTGATACTATCTAAATAGATTAGATTGTTTCAGTGTGTAAATACTCAAAAACTTGGTATGGACCAATTGACCCCCTTTCCTTACCAACGTTCCAGAGTGAGTTACCCAATGCAGATGATAGTTTTTACCTTAGCAGACCAGTGCAATTAAGTATTATCCTGTTATTATATTAGCTCAAAATTGAGCAGTATCCAATTGTACCAACATGTCAAATTCTTATCTTACTACGGCCTATACAATAACATTTGCTCACCAAAGCGTGCATGTGCTTTTTAAAACTCTTTGAACTTAAAAAGTAAGGACACTTATAAATAAATGTGCCATATTGTAAATTGTTCAACTTTAGTTAAAGGAGTGCCCTTTGCTTTCTTTGCTTTTGTGAGAGTGATTGTTTGCAGCTGTGGAAGAAATATTGTAGGTTTACTAGCTGTTGTAGTGTAATAGCCTGAATGAGGGCATTAGGAAAAAACATCCCTTGCCCCTGCTAGTTTGTAGTGCTAGTAAGACAGTTTTTGCCTCACTCTCCATATCGTGTCTGTTTTCTCTAAATGTGTGGTAAATCATGAATTGTCATTATAATAATTATTATTACTATTATTATTGTTAAGATGGTAACTTTAATTATAATTATTATGGTTTTAATAATTCTTATTATTGTTATTCTTTAATAGTTTGTCAGGCAGTATTGATCTTCTAAAGGTCCATTTAATGTGTATATATGTAGGTCATACATGTGGGTTTTGATGCCAACTGAGTCAGTCAAAAGAATGTTGATACTTAAATTACATACAAAGTAATTGTAATATAGTGTAGTGTTAAGTAGATTTAGAACTGTGCATATTTATGTGCAGTTTACGTGACAGTATCTGTATTCACAGAACAATGGCATTCTTGTTGCAAGTCCTCCACAATTTCAAGCATTGAATGTGGAAACCAAATGTCATAACAAGTGCATTCCAGTTATTTGTAGTTGCAAGTTATTTTGGACAGTGCAGCCAGTGCCCTTATATGTTGGTGTGTCAGATCATGTTGCAGTGTGAACTATCCGATGCATGAAATGGAAAGGAATTGTGAAAGCTCATAAAATGTAGCAATGTTATAATTTTCACATGCAGTTTTAATCAGATTATCCTAATATATAGCTGTGCTGTAGCTTTTTTCTGTTCTAATGTCTTTTACTATCCAAGTATTAAATCAATGAAAATGAGACCACAATTCCTTTGTGTATTTAAATTTATTTATGGTAGGATGTGTAGGGATGGAGATGCTATGTATACTCTATCCTGCAGATGATTGAATGTTGCATAAATGCACAAATACACTGGCCCAATTGTCCTATTTCTGAGCTTACTCCCTGCTCGTGTGAAATATTTGTGTTTGGAGGTATATGTGCGACTATACAAAATTATTTTCCGTTTTTAATTTTGCTTTACAATATGTAAACCAGTTGTAACGTGAAACGATGTGTTCCTTCACAGGCTTGCTTGAAAGAATTTTTTTTATGTAGACACATCAAGGTTTCACAGTACCTTTCCTTGTCTGTGATTTTTTCTCTAATTATATTTGAGTTACAATGAAGACTAACTGATATTGTAACAATGGTAATGTAGTTAGTTAGATTGTATTATTTATTGACCTTGTACATATAATAGTCTTGTTGCAAATAATAGAAAAGTTGGTCATATTGAAATGTGTTGTTTTTTATCTTTACACCTTACTTACTGGTAATGATCATCTGAGATGATACATCCTGACTATTTTTCAGATTTCAGATTACTGATTTTTTTCGAAAGGTCTACTATAGAATGCATGTCCTCAGATTGTTATGAAATTATATTTGCGTCAAGCATTTCCCGTCATTTTAACTTTGTATTTTTTGTTTCTCAAAAACCTTTCTTTTTTTCCTGAAAAACTTAAATACCTTCAAAGTGTTAGCTGATGTGATGTCAAAGTGATATCTGTAGCCAAATATAAAATCATTTGCACAACTTTAGTGCATATTTACTTTAATTTTTATGAATGACACTTACCTTCAATAGTAAGAATGAATAATGTAGAGCTGAAGACCTATCCATTCAAAACTGATCAAAAATAGTTTTTGCAAGTCTTTGATTTTTGCAGTTTTTAGTCCTTGCTTTACCTCTCAATGGTTGTTAATTTTTTAAAATTACCAAATGAGCAGTTGAAATATTCTAATTACTTGGTTGGGTTTAAAATTTCCCATTAAGGCTTTGGGCTTTTAATGTGAAATTTTACTTTTGAAAGTAGAAATTTTATTACAGTTTCTTAATGACTTGTTAATTGTATTTCATCCAATATTGTTTCAATTTTTCTCTAATTTTCTGAAATCAAAACTTATATTTTTTTATAATGAATAAGTTAAAAAGAAACTTCCAAATTTATTTATCCTAAAAGTATATGAATTAAAGTTTTGGCAAATTTGTAATGGCAGACGTTTTATTTAATAGTATATTGACCTAGTTTCAACAAATTTATTCAGAGGATTCAGAAATAAAAGGACATTTGATTTAATTGCAGTTAAATAATCCTAGAATCGCCAATTTCCTTTCACAATGTTGGCTAATTGTTGCAAGGATTATGTAAATTATCAATATTATTACCCCCTACTACCAATAGCCTCAAAACTGTTCGTAAATATTCTAAGAAACAGAATGAATGATTACCGTGAAGATTTCATGGGAGAAGAGCAATATGGGTTTTGGAAAGGCAGAAGCACAATAGATGCCTTATTTACAATACAGATGACACTAGAAAAATGCTGTGAAAGGAATTTATGAACTTTCTTGCTATTTGTAGGTTTTGAAAAAGCATACATATAAACAGAAGAAAACTATGGGAAATTGTGGATGAGGCGAATATCCCCAAGAAATAATAATTGGAATTCAAAACCTATTTACAAATTCATGAATGATGGGACAATTACAGAAGCTTTTAAAACCAACAGATGATTGAAATGAAGTGGATTTTCTCCATGTCTTATATGCCAATTGTATGATGAAAAAATGGAAGCAAAGGTTGTCCCACACAATAAATGTAAATAAAAGACAACAGTTACAATAAATTTTGTATGCAGATGATTTGGCAGTAGAAATGCAAAAAGAAGTTGATCTACAAATCACCTCACATGAACTATTCAAAATAGCAGAAGAGTATGACATAATTTCAACAAAGAAAACCAGAGCAATGGCCTTTCAAGGAAAAGAAATTAGACAGGTCAGGATAGTAATGGGAGGGGAGATAGTAGAACAAGTAACCAAGTTCTTGTATTTTGGCAGCAATTTTGGACAGAATGCAGAGGATACAGAAGATTAAATACAGAAGTATAACATTTAATGGAATTATCAAGAAACATTTTGGGAGAGACATGATTGAGGAAACAAAAATATGAATACACAACATGATATCCATCCAAACATGTATTGTTATTTAGATCAGAAACCTGGATTCTAAAAAGTAGAGATCACCAAAGACTAGAAGCAACTTAAATGAGATTCCTTCCTTATGTCTCTGGAATAACACAAATTAACAAAGAAATGTCAATGAAAACAACAACATTCAAAGCAAAAAATATTATGAAAGAAATAAAAGAAAATCAAAATAAATAGAATGTGTGAAGAGAATGAAAGACTCAAAACTAGCATAAAAATGCAGGCCAAAGAGAATATGGAGAGAACAGGTACATCTAGAAGAATAAACCACCAGGTCTACTGTACAATCAGGAACAGGTGATTGACCTAACATCCTTGAGTTTTCAAGATGATGATAATGGTCAATATTATTTGATTAGGTATTAAAGAACTTTTAGAATCTAGTTTGGGATTCAAGAAAATGAAAGTTTTGCCTATTTCATGCTTGATGAAGTTTGTGTAGTTCTTGCATATTCCCTTATTACTACAGAAATGGAAACAATGATCCAAATTAGAAGAAAATATTTTTGATTTAACCATGATTAAACCATTGATTTAACCATTTTTTGTTTTGTTTTGTTTAAAGTTAAATGATATTTACTTTCAAATTTTAATTTGCTTCTTTATGTTTGATTTTTGTAGTGTGGGGTAAAATATTATTTCTTGTAATCAAGATTAATGCACCAGCTTCTTGCATTCAGTCTTACATCCTGCCAGTTAATAAATTGTTTGAATTCATTGACAGTACAGGTGCATCTGAATGATCATTGACTATTAATTATTGCTGAGAAATACACAAGGAGAATTCTTGAGACTATTGGCATTATGTCCTTCACAACACTTGAAAGGCAAGAAACAAATATCTGTATCACGAAGCACAAAGATAGTACATGCTTAAACAACCTTAAGTACCCAATCTGCTACCAACAATTTAACAAATCAATAGTTTAATTTGATTTTCATTATATTTTCATCTTCTCAGTTAATGAAAAATGTTAGTACACTAAAGTTATGTATTCATGTAAATTCCTACATATTGCAGTATTAGCCAACTGTGATAGTAATTTGACAAAGTATTGCATTCATGTCCTGGACTTGAAGTTTCGTACTGTCTATTGAGCACAATGGGTATAATGATATTTATAAATTGGTACAGGATGAACTAGTTTTTAATAACTTTGATTGGAAATGATTTAAGTATATTTGAAGTATGATTGAAGATAGATATTTTGAAGTATGATTTGTTTGAATTCATTATTATTGATGTATGAACGCCAGTAATTGGCTGCCCCTGTGAGCAAACTCTTCAAACAGAGGGGATAAACAGAAAAATTGATGTCAGAAACTTAAAAAGTTAACGGTTCATTTTAATATAAAAATTGTATATATAACAAACATTTTCAAAACAGTCAGCTAACGATAAAATTTACGACATTAAACCTTTCCCATGATCACTTATATTACAAATTTTATTTTAGAACTTAAGCCACTGTACAGTTTGTTTATGTGAATAACATATTTTGTTTATGACACGAATACTGAGAGTGAAGAAAATACATTTTAAAATTTTTCCTATCATTTTTATCTAAATCTATCTAAATTTCCTGTAAAGTAACAATTCCATGCACATTTTTTATGAAACAATTCTAAACACTTCCAATAACTGTTTTTGAATTGGCTGAGGGAGCAGTTTTCTTACATTCAAAATTTTTAAAGCCATATATTTTATCGCAACATTCAAAAGGTATAAATTGTGCTGTTGTTTTTTGTACATTCAAGGCACAGGTTTCTCAGTACAATTTAATAACAAAACCATTAACAATTTATAGAGAGATATGAATGATAGAATAAGGTAAAATGACATTCTCTTGAATTTGTAATTAGTAAAACTGCAATTATTAATAAATAATAAAAGCTGTAATTTATTGATGTATTAAAGTTAAACTAGAATACCTCATGAACAATGATATAAAAACCAATAAGACTAAATACTCATAAATATGCTAGATCCTTTCTTTTATATCCAGCAACCTCTGTCTCTAATAATTAAGAGAGGGTAGTGGGTTTCTTTAGGGTGAAGAGGGAGTCTCTCTCATTATTCTGAACAGAGGCACTTTTATTCAATACATAACAACCATTTCTCAACAATTTTTGTTTGTGATAGGAAAATCATTGTTTCTCTGCAGTTCACATTATCCATTATTGAAAGCAAAAACCTATTGAATTTATGATTCAATGTTTCCTTTTACAAGTTTTAAATAAAAGTCATAATAGAAATGGTTTTGCAGAGGAGCAATAAAACTATCATCAGACAATAAATAGTATCTCACCAGGGCATCCTCAAAATTATCATACTTTATTTCCGAAGTATGTTCAGAATACATAATGAAACATCCCACTCAAAACTTAATTAGTACAATTGATAAGTTATATTTTGACTACGAGTATCTCTAGAAATACAAAATGACTCATAATGTATGATATAATTCAGAGTAAAAGATAGGAAGGAACATGTATTGTCAAAAGCAATTTTATTATACTGGTATAATTAGTTATTAATTTACTTGTAATTAATTGTAAAAAAATCCAATTAAGAGCATATCTGTGTATTCGGGAGATCCTGAAACAACTTTAAAACATGAAAAAATGAAATTTAGAACATCATTTACATTTTTTCCCTCTGAAGTAATGGTTTTGTTGTTATTCAGTGCAAATTAAATGATCACAACCATTATCAGAAATTTAAACCAAATGCAACTAAAAGTTCTGCATTAGAGCCTTTTAAAGTAAAAACAGTACCCTTTTTCATATTTCACTTCACAAATTTTTAATATTGCTGCAAAGATAGAAATTGATGCAAACAACTGCAGAAATCATAATTGTCTGCATCGAAACATAATTTTGATGTTCAAATAAAAATATTAGATGGTGTCTCTTTCTTATTAATTATTTCATGATTGTGTGTAAGGTTGCATTACATATTTAATCTTAAAAATATTTTACATATATCATAGTTAAATAAGTATTTGAAACTTCTCTGTACTTAAGAATGTATATAAAGCAACTACATAATCAAAAATAAAAATTAACTGTTGAACAAAACACAACAGTGGAAATAATATGAGAACTTGTTACAAAATATTTATCGCTACAAATGGCATCTTCACATTGTCTTTGTCATGTAAATACAATTGAGGTGGCACTAAGCTGTTCCACATCCATCTTGTTAATTATAAAATAATAAAGTTTGACTTCATCTAATCCAATTCTTATAATTCACTTTATACATTCTTGTAGCTATTGAAACTTTCAATTCCTAGAATTAGATAAGTCTGTTACAATGCTGTTAGTTTGCTTGTAACAGTTAACACTAGAAAATGTCTCAAATTGCATTCTCTGCAAGAAATGTTCTTTTGTGGCACAATTGGAAGTAGCTTATCATGATTTCTGGCTCTGATGACTATGTACTGTGGACAGACAATAAAAGAAAATTCATGCAATTAAAAAGCATATCAACATTTTTAAAAATAGTTAATATTAATTACTAATTTTATAATAGAAATCTCAGTTTAATTAAATTTCTAAAAAGACATTTATCCTTGGAAAAGAAGAGAATATCTATTATAAACAAAAAAAGGAAATTATTTGTAATCACAAGTGACACAAAAAAATTAGTACCACTGAAGTAATTATTCCCAAATTTAGTCAAATACTTTTGAGGTATTTTTACTTTCCTGTATATGTACATGTATACGGAGTAATATACGTAGTATAGGGAAAGTTAGTGCGGCGGAAAATCGATTTCGAGATTTCAACGAAAATACACGTTTTGGGGTTCCCTGATACCGGAAATGTTCTTTTCAAAACGTCTGTCCGTCTGGTGTCTGTGAACAACACTAGGCCTAAACCATAAGTACAGTTTCTTCCAAAATGAATGCTGCCCGGTCAATCTGGTTCCACTCGACGCGCCGCGGTTTTGAAAAACATTCTTCAAAATTTGAGGGTACTTTACATGAAGCCCCCCGGACATTTTCGAAATTTCTCAAAAACGGCTCAAATTTTTTTCTTAAAATTTCTTGTAAGAATAGAGTGGAATACACTTATTAAGGTGGCATAGGTCCCATTTTCACGGTTAACTCTGAATTTTTGAAAATTGAAAAAGTTTGAATTTTGTTCGGTGTCTTCCTACAACTACAAAATTGAAGATAGAGATTTTTCCTCCAAATGAAATTTATTCTCCAAAGTGAGTGCTTTCGTTAAGGTCATACACATTTTTTTTTGACAATTTTAGTAGTTGTCTGGCAATATTGCGCGAAATATTTTCAATTAAAAAAAATTACAAAAACAAGATTTTCTCAAAAAAGGCTCCAAATTTTTTCTTTAAACTTTTGGTATGGATAGTGCTAAATGTACTCTATGAGATGTCATAAACGCCGTATTGCTCTATTGTTTTGTTTTTTTCAAAAATTATAAAAATATAATTTTTTTGACTTGTCTCTCACGTTAATATTTACATTAGTGGCGATTTGTTGACATTGCTATATTAATGAGTACATTTGCTTTAAATAATGTCAAGTAAAGGCTTTCGAAAACTCAACCGGTTTCTGTGAAAACTAGCTCAAAATCCCGCATTTTCAGAAACGCTCAAACGCCATTTTCTCATAGATGGCTCCAAATTTTTTCTTCAAACTTTTCGAACGGATAGTTCTAATTGCACTCTTTAATATGACGTAAAGTTCATTTTGGAGTATTTTTTGTTTTTTAAAAAATTACACAAATGTAATTTTTTTGAAAGATCTCTCACATCTTTAATGTGCACATTACCAGTAATTTGTAATCATTATTATATTTGTAAGTGCATGTGCTTCAAATTACTCCAAATGAAGTATTTTGAAAACTCAAAAATTTTCTGTGAAAAAGAGCTTCAAATTTCGCATTTTAGTTGGAGGAAATAGAAAACTATTACAGGAAAGTCTGTGCCATTCTGTAGCACCACTTGTTATTACTATTGTATCGGCTATTTATGACCACGCTACACGTTATCTTTCGAGGCGCCAGAGAATTAGAGATCCCCAGGTGCAATTATGGGGATCAACTTTTTACGGCTGCATCCCTTGATAAGACAAGGTTGTTACGCCTTGAATTATGAATAATGAGGTGATAGGATGGTAATGATGATGAGGGGTGAAGAGACAATCACAAATACGACCTTGCCTACGCAGGACTCGAACCTGCAGCCTCCTCGGCGCAGACGACGGCTGCCTCACCCGTCTGCGCCAAGGGGCTGGCTTAATGTTATTGTTATTGTTATTGTTATTATTATTATTATTATTATTATTATTCCATTACATCACGACCAAAGATGTTATGAGTCGGCTGAATATAAAATCTACTCCAGGTTGCAACCAGCTATCTAAGGAGTAGATCTAGGGACTATCGGTGCCTCTACAATACTTTGCGCAAAATGTGGGTTGTTCCAAATAAAGCTATTTCTTGCACTTCCCAGTCCTTTGAATTACCTGGGAGTTTAGACAAGTTCTTACTCAAATTTTGCGGAACAAATCCCAGAGCTCCGATAACTATCGGGACGACCTGTGCTTTTACGCCCCACATTCGGCTGATCTCGATTTCCAAACTCTTGTATTTAAGACGTTTCTCTGCCTCCTTGGTAACGACGTTTTGATCGCAAGGTACAGCAACATCGACAAGTAAACACGATTTGTTCTCCAAACCTCGGATGACTATATCCGGTTTGTTTGCTGCTATCGTGCGATCAGTTTGAATTTGTTGGTCGTACAATATCGTACACAATCCAACAGACGTCAGCGGTTTCGGTGAGTGTTCGTACCACTTGGGGCATGTGTTCGGAACTTCGAGGGCGGTACAGATCTGCCAGTGGAGGTAGCTACACACCCTGTCGTGTCTTTTCAAGTATTCTGTCTTTGCTAGGATTGGACAAGCTGAGACAATATGATCGATGGTTTCTACGTGTTCCTGACAAATGCGGCATTTATCATCTTGGGAAATTTTGAGAATCGCTTTATCATAATGTCGTGTTCTCAAGGCCTGATCTTGGGCAGCTATTACAAGTGCTTCCGATTTTGGCTTCATTCTTCCCCTTTTAAGCCACATAAATGATTGATCTTTATTGATCTGCACCTTGTCCATTCGTTTCAAATATTGTCCGTGGAGTGGTTTGTCTTTCCACGATTTCTTTAACATTTTTTGTGTCTCAAATTTCATGTTAAGTAGCATCAGAAGTTCAGTATGTCTGTCATTCTGGATGTCTTGCATAGTCTTGTTCGCAATGCTTCTTGCTACACTTACAATGCCTCTGTTCCCCATTGTTTGATCAGATTTCATGACCTGCCTCATTAGAGGGTCATCTTGATGGCTGACTACATACTTTCCCATCCCAGTTATTGCATTGTGCCGGGAGGCTTCAATTTGTCTCAGGCCTCTTCCTCCTTCCTTACGTGACACATAAAGTCTATGTACATCAGCCCGAGGGTGGGCTACATGATGCATTGTAAGCAGTTTTCTGGTTTTTCGATCCATGATGCGAATTTCCTGTTCAGTCCAGTCTACTAGTCCGAAACTGTATTCGGCTACAGCATCGCCAAACTACCTATTGCTGATATATTTGCTGATATATATTGCTGATTCCTTGAGTTCAGAGCGGACAGAGCGACTGCAGGACAAGTATCACTCTTCTATAATACTCCTTGAGAATTCTATCTTTCATTGTGTCGTTCGAGATGGTCTCACATTCTTCAATGCCCAGATATTTGTAAGTTTTACCTGGTTCAAGATCTTGAATTACAGTATGTCTATCAACTTCAATGTTCTCTGACGTGGTCATTTTGCCTCACTTTAAGTTGACTTTTGCACACTCGTCAAGACCAAATTATTATTATTATTATTATTATTATTATTATTATTATTATTATTATTATTATTCCTCCAGTGGCGGCTCTACCATAAGGTCACATGGTCACGTGCCCTCCCACTTGTAAAGGAAAATATTAATAGTGGACTGAAATGCGTGTCATATTATCGAGTAATAATTCTAGAGAATTTACGTTAAGGTTTTCACTGGCGATATCGATACTATTTCACAGCGCAGATAACGAGGTAGTTGTGGCAAGTAGTTGTGGCAACAGGGCGAAGTCCGCAAGCTTCATGTGACCAGTTCCCTCCCGTTCAGCAAAGCTTTTCCTCATAGTGCGAGGAAAAAAGGGAGGGGGTAATGCTCCCTTAAGGCCCTTCACGGTCACATGTTTTTTGTGACTGCCACTGCAAGCGCCACTTTACAGATGTACAAACAACGCTCATAGTGTCTGAGAAATGAAATGCTGATTAGCTCAGGACCCGCGTAATCTTCATAATATCAGCAGCTGTGATTCTGTGAGATTTTTTTTTCTTGATCGTGAGCGTTTGTTTCAATTGAATTGTTCTCTTCTCACTCTGCCTAGTTAATATGCGAGAAACCAATGAGGAATTTCAACTGTTTTTCAGTTTTCAGGGATAAACTTCAAAATAAAATTTGTATTAGTTATTTTCTAGCTTTTTGTTTTGTGCCCTACCTGGCCTGAAGTTTAGGAGCCGCCACTGTATTCCTCCATATCACGACTAAAGATGTTATGTGTCGGCTGAATATAAAATCTGCAACCAGCTACCTAAGGAGCAGATCTAGGGACTGTCGGCGCCTCTACAATACTTTGCGCGAAATGTGAGCTGTGCCATATAAAGCAATTTCTTGCATTCTTCTTCTTATTATTATTATTGTTATTATTATTATTATGACGTACGGAATTCTTGTGAAGTGGGCATCGAAAGCGCGCGCGCTGCTCACCTGACGGGGGCGGGTGCGGGCGCAGGTGCGTGGGCGGGCGCAGGTGCGTGGGCGGGCGCCGGCGCGTGGGTGGGCGCGGGCGCGGGCGGGCGCAGGAGGCGCGCGGCGTCGGCGAGCGCGCGCGCGGAGGTGCGCACGAGGAACCAGAGGCGGCAGCGCTGCGCGGCCGGGGAGTGCGCACCGCGGGCGGCCAGCGCCGCCACCAGCGCGCGCAGCTCGGCGGCGCGCTCCAGGTCCAGCCAGCGCTGCAGCGCCTCCTCGCTGTCGGCCGACGCGGCGCCCGCGCCCGCGCCCTCGCCCGCCGACGGCCCCCACAGCGAGAACTCCAGCGCCGCCTGCGCGCGCGACAGCGAGTCCGCGCGCTCCTGCAACACACGCGGGGGCGGTAAGGCTCCTTCGCAATGAAACGGTGGACGTAAATGTGCTCGTAAACGTAAACGTGCTTGAAACGTAAACGTTAACGGGCTCGTAAACGTAGACGTGACTTCTTGGCTGAGAGGCCGACGTATCGCCTGCCATGTCGCAGGCTTCCTTAGGGCATTAACGAGGAAGCTTATGAGTACAATCACTGTGTCACGTGAACGTGAATTCTTGGCTGTCCAGGTGACGCTGCGTCGTTGGCTGAGAGGCCGACGTATCGCCTGTCATGTCGCAGGCCGCCTCTGAGAAGTGACAGGGTGATTGTACGACAGGCGAAACGTCGGTCTCTCAGCCGACGACGCGGCGTCACCCGGACAGCCAAGAAGTCACGTTCACGTGACAGGGTGATTGTACACGTAAGCGTCCTCGTCACTGCCCTGAGGAAGCCTGCGACATGACATTAGCCTCTCAGCCAACGACGCGGCGTCTTCCGGACAGCCAAGAAGCCGCGGAAGATTACGTGTTTATAAACGTAAACGTGTTCAAATTTGGTGCCATGATATTAAATTGAGCCATTCACATCTGTGAACGTCAACATAAAACATACCCATAAAGGTGTTAGACTTATTTTTAAAAAACGTTATTTTACATCAGAAAACAAATAAAATGGTGTGAGGCATTCTGTGGGGTTCAGGTAAAATTTGTGTCTGTTTCTTGAGCTCTGAAATACTTATCCTAGCTCTTGTACAATATTAAGAATTCAGGTAACAAGAGAGATTTTTAGAAAGATTTGCTTTTTCATTTGAAACTAAGTACGGGGTTGGCAATGAGGAACAATCGTTTTTTTATAGTTATTGTAAATTTATGTCGTTACAGCTATAGTGCATTCGCTTTCCTTCATTGGCTAGTATGTCTTGTTCGCTGTAATTTGGTGGCTTTATGAGTGCACTGCAGTGAAATCGAACCGTTTTGAGAAAAAGGAGAACCAGCGCATAGATTCCAGCCCTTATTAGAGCATATATTTCTTCACTTTTTGAGAGTGGAGTTATGACAACAAAACCATTAGTCGTACCCCATATGGTCTGTTAAATTCAATATTAATTCATTAAAGCCCTCGAAGGCATAGCCATATATATTTGGTTATATAATTGTCAACAATCCGTGAATAATTTGATCATAATAGAAGTTAAGTCCAAAAAATTAGTGTTGAAAAAGTGGGTAGAACAACCCAGTCTCGATTCTTCAAATTCTAGAGCCAATGTCACTTCAGTTAACGATCTATCGTGGTGATTTCAACTCTCGACTACACGGTTAACCCAAGCTCACGAGGGCTGTAAGCCTGAGGCGCCCGGTCGCGCACCTACGATCTTTTTTCCGGCGCGTCACCGGCGGCGTTGCGTCACGAGGTCACGCGTCGCCACCACCGGCCCCCACAAGGGGCGTGGCGCTCAAGCGATGTGTCGCGCGCCATAAGCAGGTGGTGGTCACCGGGGTCTTTTATCTCCTCAGGCTTATAAATTAGGGATCCAATATCGATATCCATATTTTCAAATCAATTTTTTTTATAGAAACATCAATATAGTGAAGCCGATTTCAGTATTAATAAACTCGAAAACCTCATGATGCCTTCAGTTTATAGCATTTCGCCTCGACCCCGTTGTCTTACGGGCAGGGCTATCGGTTGAGAGGATTCGGCTGTTCGGATTACCCTATACCATGTATCTGTGGTGTTCCCACCCAGTGGGGAGGGGCAAGGGGGATGGCCTTCTTGAAATTTTCCAAAGGGGTCCAAAATTGAAAATTAAGCCTTTTTATTTCTCTAAATATAATCAATTCCTTATTTCCATCTTTGTTAGCTGACACTGTGGGGGAAGTGACATACGACATTTCGAGGAGAAGCTCCCCAAACCAGCTGCCAACCTCTAAATGGTTCACCACAAAACCAATTGTCTTTACGAAATGTATCATTAAGTTATGATTTTATTTAGTAGTAAAATATATCATATGTACATACTTAAGTAAATAATGTAAATAAAAAAATAATAGAAAAGCCCAGAAATGTAGTTCCTCCCTCTTTATGAAGGCTGACTGTATACTGCGATTAACTCAATTCTACCTCTGGCAGAAATCAGCTGTTGACGTTTTTATTCCAATCGGGAGCTTATAGATGGCTACAGTGACGTCACTATGGTGACTTTCAAGTTGCCGATTGGATGAAACCATCAACAACTGATTCCTGCCAGAGGCAGAGTTGAATAAATCGCAGGATGGGCTTTGGTGTAGCTTGCTGTAGGCCAGTGATGTCAAGGTCTTCTACTGGTGGCTGTGGCACGGTTCGTGGCACCGTAGCAAGTCACGAGCTTCTTTGCGCAGCATGAGTCGGGAAAGGGAACTATTAGTAATCCCGCCGTTTTACAATAGTGATGGCGTTGTGTCTGGTGGCGGGATGATGAATTGCGTGGAGGGGCGTGCCACGGACTCCGGCTCGTGGCATCGACCTTGACACCACTACTGTAGGCTGCCGCGGCGGTCTCACCTGCGCGAGGAGCTGCGCGAGGGGCGCGACGAGCGGCGCGCGGTCGGGCAGCAGCAGGCGCAGGGCGGCCGCCATGCACGCGCAGAGCGAGCGCGCCTCCCCGCCGCCCACGCCCCCTCCGCCGCCCAGCAGCGCCGCCTCGGGCAGCGCGCACACGCGGGGCGGCGCGGGCGCCGGCGGCGGCGCGGCGGGCGCCGGCGCGGGCGCGGGCGACGGCGCGCGCTCCGGGCTCGCGGGCGGCGAGGCGTCGGCCGCGAGCGAAGGCTCCTCGTGCACCACCACGAAGCCCTCGAGCGCCGCCTCCTCCTGGCCGCGCGCCTGCAGCGCCTTGAGCGCGTTCACCAGCTGCAGCAGCGCCAGCGCCGCCGCCTGCTCCGCCTCCCCCGACGCCGACGCCGACGCCTCCGAGCCGCGCAGCTCGCGCCCGTACTCGGCCAGCGACTGCACGCGCGCCGCCGGCAGCACCGACACCCACACTGCGCACACACACGGTTCTTCAGGCCTCATTCACAACGCAAACTTAAACGTAACGTAATGCTGTAAACTTAGCCGCAAAATTTACACGTAAAAACAAGCGTTCACAATGACGAACGTAAGCTGGATCGTAAGTTTCGCCTGAACCAATCAGAATTCAATGTACTGAAACGTGATCGATTCGTCTCTAACATTGTGAAAAGATCTTTTCACCATGGTTTATAGCTTCGTCTTCGAGATTCCTATCGATTTGTCTTTATATGCATGCGAGTAGATGTTGTAGTAGTGCTCACATTGCCTTCATCTTATGAACAAGGATTCTCATGAACCAAATTCACGAGTAATTCGTTCGACATAATTAGTTTATTCGCCATTTCAGGTTAAAGTCACAATAAAAATTGTCCAAATTCTTACATTGAATTCACTACACGCATCAAAATCGTTCGTAAACTAGTTCTCTACATTACAAAAACAATGACATAACCACAAACTACCTGAACACAATCTGAAATCGAACTTCCATGCTGCTCTCTGATTGGTCATCGGTAGAATTCCGACGTAAACTTAACGTAAAAGCTTGGAGCTTGCGAACTCTTAAGTTTACGGTCTTACGTCAACGGTTACGTCAAGGCATTGTGAATGGTCTCGCTTAAAACACATTTCTAGGTTTGGCGGCTACGTTACATTTACGTTTAAGTTTGTATTGTGAATGGGACCTTACACTTGGGCAGAATCGAAAAGCTCTCGTCCCCAGAGGCGTATCTAGGTATTCAGGCGCCCCTGGCAAGCATAGAAATTGCGCCCCTGACAGGATACTTCCAATTAGGATAATTATTTGTTTTAGGGGGCATAATATAAATAGCGCCCCTTATGAGTGGCGCCCATGGCACGTGCCATGTCTGCCATACCGTAGATACGCCTCTGCAGGTTCCTTCCTATTTTTAATGATTTTATGTCAATTAAACATGAGCCAAGTATGTTATGATGACATACGGAGAAATTACGCGCATCGGAAACGACTTCCAAAACAGGCAAACTATCATAAGATAAGTTTAAGAGAGTGTAAGTTTTTTCGTTGACAATATCAAAAAACAGCTCCCAAAATACAGATTCACTGATTCATAAACATTCAGAACGAAATTAAAATCTTAAAGAGTCTAAGGAAGCCCAAAGAACGGGGCCCCAAAATAATTTTGAAATATTGAACATAAGTAACTAAAGCAAGCATGAAATTAAAACAGTAACATTTGTAATTTATAAGATTAGTTTTTGGGATAATAAATACAATAAATTATACATACAAAAGTAATTTAAAATATTTTTTGCGGCAAATTGTTTAATTCTCTGTGATTTAAAATGCGTCATTGAAAACATTGTATTGTTTTTTGTCTTTAATATCACTTATACTTATTTTTATATATTTAAAATTTAAAATATAAAATATTTTAAATAAAATAAATTAAGTTTAATAAAATTTAGTTTAAAAGGTTGGCCCCTCTCCAGTGGAGGCACTAAGCACTTGCTTCGTCTGTACTTGTATTATCCCCTCCTCCGAGTGTCCCCCGAGAAGCTCAGCCGAGCGCAGCGACGCGGGCTGGAGGTGGCACGCACCTGTGTCGTGCGGGTGCTGGGTGTCGGGGCGCAGCGCGGGCGGGAGGTCAGCGGCTGCGGCGGCGAACTCGGCGGCGGGGGCGAGGGCGGCGTGGGCGAGGCCGCGGGCGGCGAGCGCCGGGGCGCGCAGGCCCCCGCGCCCGCCGGCGCCCGCGCACAGCGTCACCTCGGCGCTGGCCGCGCCGCCCCCGCCCCCGCCTCCGCCCTCCCAGAGGGCGCGCGCCCAGCGCCGCCCGCCCGCCGCCCCGGCCGCCCACTCGGCCGCCCCCGCCGCGGGCCGGAAGTGGTCGGCGCGCAGCGCGCCGGCGTCCGCGGCGTTCCGCAGGGCTCGCAGCGCGCCCGGGGGCAGCGCCGGCGCCGCGGCGGCCGCCGCCGCGCTCAGCGTCACCTGCGCAAGCGAGCGCCCCCTCAGCAGCGGCCTTCCTCCAGGGCAGGGATGCCTTTGCTCTCGCCCGGGGACAATGAACCTGGCACCCTTGTCCATTGGAACAACAGTGAAGCATATGGACTTCATTATAAGGTAAAACAGGCCTAGATGTGATTTACTATAGAGTACGTTGCAGTTATCACACTTCGATTTAGATTTACACTTCGTTAGAATCTGTTGACTTTTAATTCGTTGACAGATGATTAAACGTCACCGAACTTTATAATTAAATCGAAGTATTGTGTTATTAAGCAAAAATAGTACAAATAATGGACCCGGTTGAAGTTTACAAATGAGTCGATAGTTGAGGTAACCAAGTCTATTATTTGTGATATCGGTTATATGTCGTTCAATATATGTCGTAGTATCACCTTCTTATAAAAATATCAAACGAATAAGAAATACTACTTTTATGTTAATGGGAGTACTCGTATGCCATATTTAGCTACAATGCCGTTGTTTAAATTGTTCCTAACGGTTGACGGACTATCAAAATCCTTGAAGGTCGCTGACCGTTAAAATTGTTAAGACCATTCTATTTGCTTATGTTATATCATTTAACTGAAGCTTGGAAGTAGTACGAACATTTTTGAACAATATAAAAATCGCTTGAATTTTTCGATTGCGTGAATCACAGTTGGTGTTATCAGTAATAACTTTTGGAATTTGAATTCCATCATTGTGATCAGATTCTGCTTGATCTAAATAGAGTAAAAGTTGTCCGAAAAGTACGTAATTGTACTAACATTTCCCGTACGTCCTCGAAGAGTAAGCAAGGTCTTGATGAAACGATATAGTTCTCCTAGGGCCCAAATGAACGAATGTAAATAACACAAATATTTAAATTTTGACGTTCGTTTTCATTCTCCTTAATGTGTTTCGTATCGGAGAAAAATACTTCAACTATGATAAGAAACTAGGAAGTGTCATAACGAAGACTGAAATATTTGAACTATCATTCGATAGTGTGCATAATTGCATTACATTTCATCGCATGAGTCTATCTTTTTACTCGGGGATCTTTTGAGACACAAATTTCCCATTGAAGATCAGAGAATTGTAACACAGAAGCTCTAAGCCAGTGGTGTCAAGGTCTGCTACTGGTGACATTGGCACGCCTCGCGGCACCGCGCCATTCCACAAGCTTCTATGCGCCACTAGCGTCGGGAGAGGAAACTATTAGTAACCCCGCCGTTTTACAATAGTGATGGCGTTGTCTCTTGCGGCGGGGTTATGAACTGCGAGGAGGTACGATTTCGTCGTGGCACTCGTGCCACGGACCCCCGCCCGTGGCATCGACATTGACAACACTGCTGTAAGCTAAGAGCTTCTCCAGAGACAAGGCCACCTCGGAAGAACGACAACGCCGCAGTAGCTGTAGCTGACTTCTCGCTCCGCTCCCCCCGCTGAAGACGGCAGCGCGTAAGTCGTAAAGGAGCGCATGATGTCTGTGCGTGCGTGGGCGTATGAAGACGGCGGCGGCGCGGTCGTAAAGGAGCGCATGGTTTGCGTGCGTGCGCGCGTGCGTGGGCGTACTCACGCGGTCGAGGGCGTGGGCGAGCGCCTCGTGGTTGGCGCCGACGACGGCGCCGTACGCGTCCTCCAGGCTGCGGTGCAGCGCGGGCCGCGCGCCTCCCGCGCGCCCCCGCGCCAGCCCGGCCACGCCCCCCTGCCACACACCAGCCAGCCACTCTCACTCACCGCAACAAGGGGACGGGAAAAGGGGTTCAAAGAGAAGCATAGGCGTGCGCAGAGAGGGGGCCAGGAGGGCCGTTCTTTTTTTTTAAATTTATTTCTTCTCGTTCGACATCTCTTTCGAGGAGGTTAAATTATGCAGTATATAGTTTTTAACTTTTTGAGAATGGCCATCCTTAAGCAGTGGTTTTTATTCGTGGTTCCTCTGAATACTTAAAAAGGGCCCTACGTAATAAATCGTTTTATTTCAGTAGACGCGATCAACTTTTGATTTCCCCCTTTCTTAAACTGACGTTTGGGGAAATGATACAAAACATTTGAAAAAATAAGCTTTTAAAACTATCTGGAAGCGCTGTAAATGTTCCAAGATAAAATCAATTGAATTTTTAATTTTATCATTAAAACGACAATTTTATAGTCCATGTAGTATGTTTGATGTATTTATTAGACAAATTTGTCCCAATAAAAAAACGTTTTATAGAAAAGGGGGCTCAAAGAGGCCCAGAAATGTAACTGCCTCCCTCTTGTTTTAGACTGCGCACGCGTATGGAGAAAAGTTTAATGAAAATGGGGAGACGTAGTGTTTTTTAGAGATCATTGAAATAAAATTAAAAATAAATTAAGCTCCAGAAGTATACTGCTGTGTTTAAGAACAGGATGGCAACATTCGGCATTAGCTTCCATTTCCAAAGCTGAGAAAAAAATACTTCATGTCACCCTACATTCACTCGTCTAATCCCCTACACCAATACAATTATGTACAGTACATAACAATGACCAAATGTGTGGAAAATGAGGCGCCGCTGTGGAAGGTGACCTCTGGCAACGTGGAGAGGAAACTTCGCCATGCCATCGTCACCATGGCAATTACTGGCAGTGCTGCGTGTCATTACCGGCGCTGCGGTCTTAATCATCAAATATCCATGAAGTATACACCCTCGTATGTTGAGCTCCACATACTGCTAGTGAACACTTTAAACCTTCCACACCTTAAACATCACACTTTGAACCTTCCACGTTGATGTGAACTGTCTGTCCTGTGTAAGTCCTGATTACCAAACTATGGACCACATAATAATATTGCAATATTGAACATGTTTTGTCAAAATTAATATCAAAATAATCTGCACGCTGTCTCTGAAAAAATGTTGGACACTTCTAGGCCATTTAGGGAGGTTGTAGATGATCACTTTTTAACAATGAACATGAAGTAAATCTCACACACGAAGTTACATTACGACATTGGTCCCTGACTGAAAGGCAACTTGTCTTGCACTTGTTTGGTCAGATACTGTTCTGACACAGTGAAACAGACTTGGTGTATTTGACCTCAGAGCAAGAAGAGTTGCTTTCAGAGCAGGTGAAAATGTCACATGTGTAATTTCCATATACGAGATTTTAAAAATGTTTATTGGCAACAAGTGATCATCTTCATCCTCTCTACATGCCATAGAAGTTTGTAACACCTATTTGAGATACCTATGTACCATTTGCAAGTAAATTAGTATTTAACTATTTTACGTATTTATGAACAAAACGTTTGTTTAAAAAGTTAATCGTGGAGGCCCTGCACGTATTTAGTTTTTTTACTCAACATTTTATCTCTAGTTACGTGCAAGAAGAAATATTTTATTACATTACAAACATCAAAAAGGTGTCCGGTTGAAGCATGACGCTTGCCACGCCATCTTCACCCCCACTTCTAAACATACGACCAACTAAGAGAAACTCGTTACATTCTTCTGTACAGAGGGCCTTGGAAGAGGGGATACACCCGAAAAATGGCTGCAAAGAGGATTCCTAACCTCCTCTAACCCTAAGCAGGACAATTCTGCAGCACTGAAAGTGCAAAGGGAAAAATAATAATACAAACATTGTTGTAGGGCACTTGAAGGAGGCGTACCTGCGAGGGCGCGCAGGCGGCGTAGAGGGCGTCGGCGTCCAGGGCGTCGAGAGCGTCGAGGGCGTCGAGAGCGAGGGCGTCGGCGATGGCGCCGTAGCAGGCGGGCAGCGACGCCGAGCGCGCGAACGGCCGCCCCGCGCCCGCGCCCGCCGCTGCCCCGCCCGCGGGCGCTGGCGACGCGTACAGCGAGCGCGTCGACTGCGCGCCCACGCGCTCGTACAGCGGCTCCTGCAACGCGCATGCGCACACAGCCGCACTTAGGACAGTAGCGCTCGACGGCGCACACCAGCTGCACTAGCTCAGGGGCAACATCGTTATTAATGATCACCATCATTTCAAGTGATTCTCTACCGCTTATATCAGTGGTGTCAAGGTCTTCTACTGGCGGTTGACACGAGCTTCTCTGCGCAACTAGCGTCGGGATAGGTTACTATTACGAGTAGTATTAATCCCGCCGCGCCGTTTTACAATAGGAATGGCGTTGTTTCTGGTGGCGCGGTGATGAACTGCGTGGAGGGGCGATTTCGTCGTGGCACTCGTGCCACGGTGAACAGACGTGCCCATATGTGAACAGACTTGCAGGAAAGGGCTGTGTTAAAATATGAAAGAAGGGAAATGTTTTATGTATTTCGCAGCCATTATACCTTTTCAATCAATCAACGCATTTCTATTATTAAAGAGGCAAACAATATATATGATGTAAGCGGTATAGATTCACTTAAAATATAGCGAATGAGGCAAGTAATCAGGGCGGCAGGGCCCCATGACAATCGGTTTAAAACGTAGTTTTTATTTAGGCAACATCGTGGACATTTTGTTACTCCATTGAACGCTTTAATCTGGCAAAAGAACTTCCTTGTTCTGTAATGTATGGAACATTTATGCTATTCCACTCCTACATCCTTTGAAAATACTGAGATAGTGAGATGTGGTTTTTAACAGAGCAAACCGATAGAATGGGCTCATAGGATACTAAATTTCAGTTCTGAGCACTTTTTATTGCTACAACTTCGATATCGATTTTTTTAAAGTAGGGCCAGTTACATTTCACAGAAATGAAGAATGAAAAAATGCAAATTCAGGTAAATAAAATATGTTAATTTCGCATTAGAACTTATTTGCAAATAAAAAATAAAGTAACTTGCCACATGGTCGGGTTCTATGAGTCTAGTTGCAGGGATGCCATGTTGCATTGCTTATTCGGAGCCTATCAGATTAAGAACTTAAGAACAAGAAGTCATCAAATTTGCAATAAATTTCCCTTTAGTAGCCAAAGGTAGAAAAGCACATTTAGCGCATTGGTAGCGCCATTATTTAACAATTAAAGAGTGCAGGATGTGAAGACTAGACATCAAACTTCAATATTCATATTTTTAGGTATGTCGGGAGGAGGGGATTGCATGCAAGTATCAAGGGGGCGGGTGGGGCGACGAAGGAAAAGCCACAGACAGAGGAGCGAGCACGCATCCAAAAGCGCATACCTACCACGCAATTTCGGCTTTAAAGGGAGCACAAGCAATGCTTTACTGCCTCAAATTAACCTCCACGTCACATATTGTCAGTGCACAAAAACTGACACATCTAAATAATATCAAAAATGACACATCTCAATTTGCGGGAGAACGGTTTTCATCATAGCGCAGCCGTTTACTTCACAATACAATGTTTTACTCTACTTCTCAGCTGATTTGTGAACTAACTTTGTGAAATTTTGACTAGTAAAACTGACGATTTTCTAAATATATTTATTCATTTAACTAAAAATAATAATATTTGAGATGGGTCTCTACCCTTGTGCACCGACGATATGTAAGCGCCGTCACCACCAAAGCATTAAATTAGTCAAGTATTATTACTTAATAAATAACAAAAAATGCAGTTAATACAGATAAAACACGTGAATTAAAAACTGACAAAATAATGATAAATTTCTGTCATGCTGATTTGTAGCTAATGAGCTGATATGAGGTGCTTGCTCAGGGGAGTCTTGGGACCTCCCTCCTGGGTCCTCTCTAACTCACTTTAAATACTTTGCACTTATGCATTCCACGTGAAATGTTAATTAAGTAATACGCCAAAACTTAAGCGAAAACAATCTTGGTATCTTTTGCGGGGAAACGGAGTGTAAGTACTATAGCACAAACAAAATTTTGTTAATCAAACTTAACCACAGAGAAACTAGATTTTCAAGGATCCCTCTTGATTTTTAGTATTTTACTCCCGGAAATTAACTCAGTTATAATTTGAAACAATCTCATGGTATTTTATTTATTTATTTATTTATTTTTGAAGAGACATTCGTTCTTCAGATCATGATAAACTCAAGGAAAACTCACATAAATTGGAATGATGATTCGACGCTAACGGCGAAAAGAAAACAAACGGGGTGATGCTACGGTATCGCGATGTTCAAATGCGTGAAGATCTCTGGTGAAGAACGCAGCAGAGGACATATAGCAGGCCTTGGCGTGCGCTCTCCGTGCACACGCACTCGCGCATGCGTACACACATGCACCGGCCGAGACTCGACATACTGCGGTGATCCCCCATCCCAGATATACACGAACAACTGCATACTTTCACTGTGTTAGTTTAATGCTTATAAATGATATGATCTGAGGCGATTAGCATTTACTTTTAACACAACAGCTGTAAGTTAACTCTTGACTGGCCATGCTGGTCAAGGTATATACTATTGCTTTCATGACTGTCAGTTATAACACATTTCCTACTGGTGCAATATCTCCTCTGATGTCACATTTTTTGGGTTTTTCTGCAATCAACCTTTACGGATAAATCATTGAGTAATCATCATCATTGAATAATTAATTCGTGATGTCCATTAGAAATTCACTGACGTCCTCCCGCTGTCAGTATTTATTACTGCTCTTAGACACTCCGTTGCTTCTGCATCAGCCTCTTTTTTCTTCGCAACGCTGAGATCCCCCACAGAGCTGTGTACGATATGGAGCTATGCCGTATTTGTAGCTCCGTGCATGGACCAATGCATACAGCAATGCATGAACCAATTACCTGTTCAGCCATCTGTGTCCCAGAGCCCAGTAGTAACTTTTGGAATCTTTTGGAGTTGCGGAGGAAAAGTGACGAACAGGTGGCGCGCACGTTTGGCCTGTGGACCCACTAAGACCGTACAAATAAATGAATGTTTTATCCACTTCCCATTCTGAATCCAAGCGCGATTTCTCTGCTGTATAATATAAAGTGAAATGTAATTTAATAAATTGAATCTTACTTTTTATGCTCAATCAGGCCATTCGCCAGTATTTATCTTAAACAAGAGGCACGCTACACCTGGACCTTTTGTCAACAAATTTCAAAGGTCCGTGAATTTTTCAGAAATGTTGACAAAGCTTTAATTTATCCGAAAAGATTTGATAAATACATTATTCTTTGAAATAATTTTACTGATCAATAACATATTATTCCCACCAAGATCATTAATGATGTCGTGAATATTGCTTGTGCCGATTTATTGTTAAGTAGGTATTACCCTTCACAGAATTGTTGTAGCATTGACTTCGTTATTATCTGAATGAGTTATCGTATACACAAAAACATTACACGGCTTTTAAATACAAATTTCCTTGAAATTATCATTTATGTTCTTATAAAATTGGAATTACGTATTACTTGCTTTATTATTTGCGTGCCAATCGATATTTACACAAAAGTACGCCTACGTTTGACTCAGTGTCTGCGGGCTCTTATTCTTTAACACATGATTACATGACAGGAAAAAAAATCTGTGTTATTGTGTTCCAGTTTGACTGATAAGTGCATTCGAAGATGTATAATATGTTTCTCACTTCGACAATGAATATGGGACTTCTAGTGTTTTTATTTTGTGTGTTTAATGCTATACACAATTTCTAACTAGTAGTTCCGGAAACACAATTTTCATCACAATTTGGCATGCAGTGTTCTGAACTTGTTGAGTTTTAGCAGAACGAAGAAGCGAAATTTATTATCTGTTTATTAACATGGACGATTTTGAGACTTTTTTAAGGTGAGCATTTCAAAAAAAGTATCAGAGAATGGCGGGTTTTCTTCGTTAACAATTTAATGAAACTTTCAATTCAATTACTATGATAAATTCAAAATTAAATCTATATTTTCATAATGGGAGGCTAGTTAATATTTATTTCAAATTATCAGAAACAAATTTTAAATATCAAGAAAAGTTTGTAATGAAAAGTTGCTCATAACTACGTTGGTAGCACTGAACGCGAAATTTTGTAAACTTGGCTCAGTCGGCTTGTGAACTGTGCGCGAGTGACATCGTTGCGAGTGCCTGTTGCTGCCGGGAAACGAGTTGGTGACGGGATGAAGGTAAGTACGATTTGAATTCATTCATTGCATAATAGAAAAATTATATGCTATAATATCACAAAAATACTAGTGTCCGCATCGGAAAAGCTAGCAGTTTAAGTGTATAAAATAAATTCTGCATGAATCAGTTGTATCTGAAGTTTCATTAGACGTTCATATTTTTGTTTCTGAGAAAAGACAGCATCTTCAAATTCTCAATAGTATTTTAATACTTAAAAATATGATTGATAATGTTGTAGTTGGAATATGTTCATTTTGCCAGTTCCACGAGTTGAAGAACTGCTCCGTATTGTGTTCGTTTTGAGCTGTCTCTACCCGTGGCCTTGAGAACTACACCGTTGTGAGTTCCGACTACTCTGAACATCCACGACATACCAATGGCAATGTACGCTATTCCCTGTTACTGAAATGATTCACAGCTTGTAGGCCACAGATAGGAGAGCGCATTCTATTAATAATTAGGTCTCGAGACCGCACTTCATTTTCGACAATCGCAACCTTGCGTCCAAACCATACAGTGAGTACGAAAGGCATCGGGACTCCGTATTTTTAGTTCTCGAGATTAATTTAGTGGTAGCGTTAAAAGAAATTATAATAAAATATTGTAATATAAAAGTGGGACCGCGTAAGTTAGCCATAGCAAATATCTTCAAAACAGTTTGAAGTATCGATATGCAATCTTAACGAAGTTGTTGCAGTTTATAGTTGAAATATTTTGTTTTCTTATTTATTATTTTTAGTATTGACAGACCAATTTTTAAAATGGAAGTAGATTTTTTTCACCAACGTGTTAAAAGTTTCGTAAAAGGAACTGCGATGATTTAAGTATTATTAATATTTGGAAAGTTATTTTTGTGAAAACATTGCACTTAGAAATGTGTTGCAAAACTCCACGCAGCAGCGCACAAGGACGGCGAATGGACGGTACACGTCACGCTGCGCGGTCAGGCATATTATTAAGGATTATACTCTAGACTAAAACATAGGCCGAATTTACTTTTGATCAGTCGAGACGCGATTATCCAATCGGAATAAATATAACTTCACTATCTGTGCACGTCTTCTCGTTCTGTAGGAAATATAGTTATTCAAATTATCGTTCTCACGTTCTTCGTCGATTCCTTTACAAAGTGATGATGAGGGATAATAGCGAAAATCTATAGTTAATTTGCCTTTGCAAATAGTTTTTATTACACTGGAGCAAATTTTTCTTAATTCTTGCCAAAAATACTCATTTCCATCTGTATTCAGAATTAAACTTGTATGTGGGTTAGTGTAGGCCCTACACTATAAGGATCCCAGCATTTAAGAAAACGTGCACAGAATACACTTCTCCCTGTAATACTTTACACACTTTTTACATGTGTTGACGTTATATAAATAAATAAGCTCCATTCAAAAATTAAGATGTAACGAACTTCTATTCAGATTGGATAATAGCGTCCCAGCTAATCGTTGTTAATTCGCCTATATTTTAACCGGAATATAAACGTGCTGTACCCATCTATTTGTGTTGTTGGTTGTCAAGTAAGGGCAGAGACGTCTCCCAGAGAACATCTAACAATCCCATTCTTCAGTAGGATAGGGTATTACAGACGCAGCATCATAATAATTAATCTCTCAGTCGGTTACATACTCGAAGTTGCATAAGCACGATTTCAATTACAAATCATTTCCAATTTTCCATGTGATTACAATATCTTATTGCTTCCAAAGTTACTACAATCTAGCATTGTGAAAGGCCTCTTCCGCGTGATTGTTTCCAGTAAAAAACTCATTGTACAAATTTGAAACATCACATTTTGATATTACATTGTCTCTAAAGGGTTTTCTCGTTCTTACTTTTTGTTGCTGTAGACTTTTGTCAATACACAAATAGTAGAAAATAAAGTTAATTTTGTAACGATATCATTGTCACAGGAAGTAGTAATATTCTTCATCGATTGTACAATGTCGGATCTTATGTATATATTATATAATTTGCGACTTTTTATGTTACGTGATTTTCGATAAGCTTTGACATTTTTTTCAGTGTATCGACGTTTAGTAAATAAAAAACAAACGAAAAAAATACGTAGGCTACTGCACTGGAGAGAAAACCTAAAAGTTTGTATCACACTTTTACAATATAATAATAAAGTAAATGATGTAATGTGAATAACAAAATGTTTCACTGTGACAATCCGCAGCCAATTTTGATCAACTGCGACCGGCAAAGGGTTAGTAGGTCCCGTGTCAAGCTGATAAACGCCATTCTAGATTTTCAAGCGCAAATGAGAGAGGAGGTTTTGCCTTTGTCCTCACTTTTGGGCAGAGAAGAATAGAGTTGGTTGGCCGTCATCATCCACTGCATGGGGGAAGGTACAATGGTTATGAGTGGTGAGTGATGGGGCCGGGTTGCCTTTTGGATGGGATGATGATCTGGTGAGCTAAGAGGTGGTAGGGAGAAGCCAGGACCGAAGCTATAGTCAGATTTATATGTAGTGTCCCTTGAAGGTCACGAACTGAAAGGATAGGGGAACACTGTCATCCACTCGGAAGCTTCATTACGACTTACATTTCTGGTATTCAAGCTCCTGATTGGATGACAGTGTTCCCCTATCCTTCCAGCTCATGACCTTGAATGGACACTACATTTAAATCGGAGTATAATAGGGCGCGAGATGCGTTAGAGCAGTGGTGTCAAGGTCTGCTACTGGTGGTAGTGGCACGCAGTGTTTGCATCATGCCATGCCACGAGGTTCTCTGCGCAACTAGTGTCGGGGAAAGGGAACTATTAGTAACCCCGCCGTTTTACAATAGAGATGGCGTTGTCTGGTGGCAGGGTAATGAACTGCATGAAGGGGCGATTTCGTCGTGGCATCGACCTTGACAACACTGCGTTAGAGGCGAGCAAAGCGAGCAAGCGTCTTACGGCGGCAGCGGCCCTGGGCGTGGCGTTGTGGGCGCGTGCGTGGGCGTGTGCGTGGTTGAGCACCTGCTCGTAGCCGGGGTCGTAGCCGCTGGAGCTGCTGGACGGGCTGCTGCCGTCGGCGGGGGCGGGGCCGGGGGCGGAGGGCGCCTCGCGCAGGCTGCCCGAGCGCGTGGGCTTGTGCGGCGCCAGCGCCGACCGCGCCTCCCCTGCGCACACAGCCACGGGCGTGGTCCTCGCTGGCGCTAGGGACGCGACAGCGGCAACAAAATATCCACGTTTCAAAACTACAAGGCTCAAATTCGCCAAATCCATGTTCAAAATACATCGACCCAAAATCATCGATGGTTTTAAACACTAAAAAAAATTATATAATTGTCACCAATCCCGTCACCTTGTCTTTAAGCAAATTTGATTACAAAAAATTATGTGAACAATATACAAAACTTACTCTATCTGATTGGTTAAAACCAACATATTACCTCTACATTTATCAACAAAAATTCACACTCGCACCGATCGGTGAACGAAACGGTGAACTAAATTGACGAATGTTCAATTTAGGATAACTGAAAACTATAATAATAATAATAATTATTATTATTATTATTATTTACTTTTATTCAAAAATACAATACGAACAACATTTAGCACGAAACATCGATGTTGAATAACGCCAGCTTCAACATCGATGTTAAATACATCGATGTTTTTATAAAAATATCTGTTTTGAGAACATTGACATCGATGTCGCTTCCGTAGCAGGCGTTTGCAAGAGAAGTGTCTACGAGACATTACACTGGGCTCTTTCGCTAGCAGGTTTCACTTCGCTCAAGCACTTTTCGAACGCGGTCACGTCGTTGTCCCGATTTCGTGGAGAAAAATTACACCCACAACCCACACGGAGCACATGAAATCAAATGTTTATTTGGATCTTATCACTTATTTTTCCCTGTTCAAGAATAATGTCCCGATGCTGTGAGATCGATGAACAAACGCGAAGCAGTTACATAGCGAAGCTGTTACATAGTTCAAAATGTGCAAGGTTGAACGATGTGACAGTGGAGCCTTTTAGTTTTGTACGGTTCGTCACAGTTAAGAGACTCGATTAAAGTTTTTGCAAGAACACAATATTCTGCACAAAGTAAGAGGGTGTGCGTCGATTGTTCGTTATTGTCTTGAATTGCTTTGCATTTTTTTGTTGCTAACAAACTATCCGACAAAAAATATTTTGGCTTAAAATACATTGGAAATTAGGCGTCATTGGAAATTGGGCGTCGAAATTAGAGTCAAGGATGTTTTAAGTTAATCGTGCAGTTGGAAAGCCGAAGCGTCTTGTAACTTGGACACGCGTAGCGGAGCATAAGCGTCACCTTCAAAGTGTTATGCTACATACAATGCAATTCCACAGGTAGTTTCTGTGTTATCGTTCGCAGTGTTCTCGCGAATATTAAAGGATTCTTTCACCTTGGGAATGGAAGGAGAAGTTTATTTTTCTCGGTAGATCATGGAAAACACTTCTTTAGTAAATCCCCCCCCCCAGAATTTCAACGTTAAATTTCTTTATTCCGCTATTGCGTGTCAATGTAATTCATTAAGTGCTATCACGAATTTATAATGTTCAAAATAGTTTTTATTTTGAGTTTTCTTTACTGAAGTCGCGAGGATAACGGATTCACGGTCGAAAAGTGCTTTGGCGAAATAAACCATGAGAACGAGAGCGTATATTCATAAAAAAATCAACGTCACTAGTTATTCTATTGCACAATGAAGAAAATTAAAAATCATGATCATGTCATTGCATTAAACATTGTAGCAATACTATGTTGAACATTGCACAATTTTTATATTTTAAATATTTTTGACTATCAGTTAAGGATGAACGTACAGTCTTGTTTCACTTCGTCACACTTGTTTCATATTATTTTATGGTACGTACATTTACAAAGAAACCATTATTTTTTAATTACCTTGAATATTTCATTGAAAAAAAGAAGTAATCTGGATTTTATTTGAAGGCAAGCTCTGGAGGATTGAATGTTATTGAAAATGTGGATTTTGAAATAAAATCCCTGAACACACACAAAACGAATGGAATGACTGAAAAGCATCGCAGCGGGGAGTAACTCACCGAGGTTCGCGTAGAGGCCGTCGGCGGCGGAGGCGGCGGCGCCGGCGGCGGTGGGGGAGGCGGCAGGGGCGGGGGCGGGCGCGTGGTTGAAGGTGCGCGGCGGCGGCTGGCGCGGGCCGAGCCCGGGGGCGGGGCCGCCAGGGCCGGGCAGCGAGTGGGCGCGCGGGGGCGGCGGCCGGTGCGGCCGAGCCGCCCCCAGCGCCGGCCCCGCGCCGGGCGCCGCCGGCCCCACGCCCGCCCCCGGCGCCCGCGGGGGCGGAGGCGGCTGCGCGGGGCGACCTGCGGCACATGCGGCGCTTGAAGCACACGCGCGGGACAGATGCGCTCTCGGCTCCACACATTCGGCATTCGCCGAGCAGAGAACGACTGCTCGCCCGATCCCGAACAGCTGATGTGTTCGACACATGTTCGCTTCCTTTGATAGAGAGTTTTTGCCACCTCGAACGTTAAGCTCTATCGATCTTCTGCGCATGCGCAGATGCACCAAAGTGATGCGAAACTTGAACTGCGCATGAGCAGAAGATCGATAGTGCTTATCGTTCGAGGTGGCAAAAACTCCCTGATGTGTTCAAATGAGCGACACTCGGTGGATAGGGTGAGCACCGAATGTTCGTCACTCGGCGAATCATTCATCCACACTACTTGTGATTCGGCAAGCGGTTGTTTGCTACTCGCCGAATAACGAATGTGTGGAGCCGCCTTGACGTCAAGGAACAGAGTGAAGGGCTAGGATCTAAGAAATATAACACTCAAAACAGTAATTTTTATGATATTGTAATTTTTCGCTCCTGCCATCTGTTGCCCATGCATTGTAATACTAAAATAGTTAAATGTATGGCTCGTATTCTCTCCAGGAGTTGTCATTTTTACGTACCTCACTTAAATCAAAATGTTTGTAGGTAATTGATTTTATATTAAAAGCTCTTCAGTGTGATTTACATCCGAACCCTTCAGTTAAAGGGGTTGGGGAAATGTATTACTAACCCTAGTTTTGTCAGCCGAAGGAAAAACAAAAAGTTTTTGAACTTTCAGATTTGTTTTTCTTTCTTATTATACTTCTAGCGGGTTTCAGCGTTTTGATCATGTTTGTTTTTTGGAGGCATTCAAATATTCTTACGGTGTCGTCTACTTCGTACTTACGTAGATAAATATGTAATGTGGTTAAATCTTGCTCCTACAATCTTTCACATTTGCATGAATGAAGACGTAATGAATGAAGTCACAATGAAGGAAGGCTTACTGAATGAAAACGTTGAAGTTTTTGGTGAGTAAAACCAAAAATATACAGGCTTTTTACGAAGTATTTTGTTACAATAATCATCATTACCTTGAACTTAAACAGATTTCGTATTTGGATTACATATTCCGTGATTACATATTTTCTTGGAGTTGTGTTTTCCTCCAGTGAGCAGGGTTTAGACTACAAAACATTTTTGGAAGATAGTCTAGTCGCCTAATTTTCTCCTTAACCATTGCACCTTTTACACGCTCCTCGAAATTACCGCAGAAGGTCTAAAGAAAACCTTATTTATCTTTAAATTCCCTTTTTTTATGCAAGCTGAATTTTATGGGCGTGGAGCATTACATGAATAATATATATTCTTAAACAAAGGTAATAGTAAATGTGTGTAAATAATACACAAGAGTTGTTAGGTCTAAAAATGAGTAGAGATTTTTTTACAGTTCCTTAAAATTATGAGGAACCTCTTATGAAAATCGCTTACCTGCGTTACCCGGTGCAGCAATATGGCCATTGGTGTACAGAGGTTCCTGTAAGGAGAAGCATGTTAGCGAGAAGTGTAGTCAAATGTTACAGACTATTTCTCCTTAAGAAAAAGAGAAGGATGCCTCATTAGAGCTTCCAACCCTTCCTATTAATAAAAAACCTTGTATGGATTATTATATTTTGCGTTGAAACACTGACTTATTAACAAACAGCCCAATGCACAAGCTGATTATTATGCAAATAAATTATGTTTGGTGTCATTGTGTTTCAATAAAAATAATTACTGATTGTCCATAAAACTATCCTAGATTATCCTTAAGCTTATAAGCTTCAGTGTATATAATTTATTAAATAAAAATTATTTACTGTTTTACGAATTGTAAAAGCCGAAGTTGGACGAAACTCGTCCATTTACAGAAATGTCCAAGAGAGGTGACTACTTGATTTTGTAACGAAAAGTAATGACTAATTCATTTCTTACCAATTATATATTAGTGTAATAATGTAGTATCGTGTAGTGGAAAGAGATGAGAAACGTATGCGTATGAAGAGGGGCATCTAACTTTATACTTCGATTTTTCTATAGTGGCCGATAACATTAGGTCATTGTTACACCTGCTGCCTTATAAAATAAATATTTGGAATTGGACGAAATAAACATTTCTAATGAATTCGCAAACGTCCTTCTCAACCGGGCTCGTAGCTCAGAAATGTGCTTACCACTGTTAAAAACATTCATTTTATAAGGCAGGAGGTGTAACAATGACTTAATGTCATCGGACACTCCGGTAAAGAAAAAAAATCGAAGTATAGGGGTTTCACTGCATTGCCATTCTGAAATCTTTGCTTGGGATCTTGAGCCTTTGGACCAGTCCCCATGGGGCGCAGTAGAGTCCCTAGATAGAGAGAGTAGCGCAATCGCCGCCATTTCCTCTCACCCGATAGCCCCGCCAGGGAACATTTAGAAGCTGAAGGGGAACTATAACAATTGGTGACGTTATGGAGATATTTAAGATTATTAATATTGATTTGGAATAGATTCACGGTTCTCAACTCACAGAATATCCCACTTTCTAATTGTCCTGACAACTGGACATAAACTGGCGGGATCGGTAGAACAATGGAATGCGCTACTCTTTGTACGAGTATATAGGGACTCTAGGGACTGTCGCCAGGGAGGCTCTTGCAACTGGATATAAAATGGCAGGATCAGTGGACCAATGGAATGCGCTACTCTCTGTATCTAGGAACTCTAGGCAGGGGAGGCTCTTGCCACTGGATATAAAATGGAAGGATCAGTGGACCAATGGAATGCGCTACTCTCTGTATCTAGGAACTCTAGCCAGGGGAGGCTCTTGCAACTGGATATAAAATGACGGGATCTGTGGAGCAATGGAATGCGCTACTGTCTGCATCTAGGGACTCTATCCATGAGGAGCTCTTGCAACTGGATATAAAATGGTGGGATCGGTGGACCAATGGAATGCGTAACTGCCTGCATCTAGGGAGTGTAGGGCGCAGCGGCCTCACCTGCGGCGAGCGGCGCGGGGCGGCGTCGACGCGCTCGGGGGCGCCGCGCAGCTCCAGCGGGTGCACGATCTCCGGGCGCGGGCGCGTGGGACTGGCGGGGCCCACGGCCGCCCCGGACGCGTCGGCGCCCGCGCCGCCGGCCCCGTCGCCCGCCGGCCCCGCCGCCCCGCCGCCCCCGCTGCCGTTGCCGCCGCCCCCGCGCGGCCCCAGCCGCAGCAGCTTGCGCAGCGAGAATTTCGGCTTGGGCGCCTTCTGCGGACGCGCGTTGGGTGTGGTCGCCGCCGCCGCCGGCGCCAATGCCGCGGGTTGGGGCGCGGGCGCTGGCGCGGGCGCTGGCGCGGGCGCCGGGGTCGGGGCGACGGTGGCGGTAGGGGTTGGGGTTGGGGCCGGGGCGGGAGCCGCGGCCGGGGGTGACGGCGTGGACGCGGGGGCGGGAGCTGGCGTTGGGGCGGGCGTCACCGGAGGAGGTGCCTCCACCACCACCGGTTGCAGCTTCAGCGTCGTCGGCCGTTCCGCTGCTTTCTCGTTCGCCTCTTTCTCTTTCTCCGCCTCCACCTCCTGCTTCTCTTCTTCCGCCGGTTTGTCTTTCTCTTGTTTGTCGTCCTTATCAGCCACCAGCTCTTTTTCTTCTTTCTTCTCCTCTGCGAGCGGCGTCGCCGACACCGCTTCCTCCGCCTGCGAACAGGGGGTTTCTCAGGGTTTTGTTTCATGACACTTTCTCATGCACGAGATTCGACATTTTTAGCGAGGAAAGTTCACGGACTTATTCCACATTTTTAAGTAGACTCATGAAAGGGTAAATATATTGTCATGTCTTATTAAAAAATGTAAATATGGATATGTTTTGTTATATTCAGTGTTTGCCCTCTTTCAATATAAAGGACTGTGATTAGAATGAAATGCTTCCTTCTAATTTTGAAGCTTAGTACTATTTAGACTCTGTAAGGGAATCGTCTATTCCTTTTTATTTTCAAGAATAGTACAAATCAAGCTGTGTAAAGGGTGGGCATAAAGAAAGAAGTGATATGTTCATTATTATTGAAATAAAGGAAAACTATTATTAGAGATCGGGAAAATAATATCAATAAAGGGATTCATAGCAGAAAATTTAGTAGGTTTTGCATAATCCTTTGTTCCCAAAGTGAAGGGAGGCCGGAGCTCACCTCTTGCGCGGGCAGGTGTGGCAGGGCGTGGGCGTGGGAGGGCGTGGTGGCCTGCGGAGGGCGCGGGGCGGGCCGCTTGGGGGTGCGGGCGGCCGCCTCTGGCGGCGGGGCAGTCGCCGCCGCCTCCTCCTTCTCCTTCTTGGACGCCCCTTCCGCCTCCTCGCCCTCGCGCTTCTCGGTGCCGTCGGGCGGGCCTGCTACCGGACTTGGCCCCGTCCCTGTCCCCGTCGCCGCCGGGGCAACCTCGGTTTTCGCCTGCGTCTGCACCTGCACTTGCACCTGTCGGCAGGAAGGAAACAATTAGCGTTTTCATTCGTTTATATTGTCTTCATTGATCCACTTGGTTATAAAATATGACATGGGACAAGTCATTTTTAAATACAGTACAATATAAAATACAGAACAAAATTATTTACAAAGATACTTATGCTTGTATATACAACATTTTCATTTCTAACATATACATACAAAATCCTTATAGAGCCATATAATGATATAACAAGCCATAGAATGATAAGGTGGTAAAGAGCGAGTGCGACAGTGAGTTTTATTTAATTTGTTGACAGCGTTTCAATGATGGTAGTTGGCACTGTGATGTGGCCTAACTCAAAATGTTATTAACGTGAAATTCTGATTGTCAAGTGTTGATGTTTATAAAAACACAAAATGGAAAAAAATAATTTGAAGTATATACGTCTTCCTTATTTGTTCTTTCCAAAATCTGAGACCTGCGTGTGACCACCAATGACTTTATTTGACCTTCTTAAGCAAGTGTTACATACCGCTCTTTGTAAATAAATATTCTTATTATGAACCTGGCTTCATACTGGATCCCAACTACAAATCGCCTGGCCCTGAACTGTGCGTCACAGCATATATGGCCAGGTACTGTATAAACATGCATAAACATTCTAATATTGCTAAATGTGTATTCACAATCATAAATAATTATTGTTTGATCCGTGCGATTAATGCACATAGTTTCTCCGGGCACGTCATCTGCTAAGGTCATTAGTCTCGTAGTCCCGCAAGTTTAGTACGAGTTTTTATAACAGGAGGTAGCGGTGTTCTTCCCCCGTTGGATGGCGAGATCTGGATCTATTGCTACACGTCTGCTTTTCCCATTCAGGCATCTCCCTTCCAATGGGCATCAGACTCCCATCAGCGAGAGGCACCTTACCAGCCAAGACACGCTCTTGTTCCCCGACTAGTACCCGACTTCAGTATTAGTGTAGGGCGTGTAAGTGTTTGTGTATGTGTGTGTGTGTGTGAGATAGGGAAAGGGATCACGATAGGATAAAGAAGAGGAAGGAAAGATCGCGCGCCGTCCGTGGTCCGTTTGTTAGGACACTGCTTCGGCATTCATCAGATGTTGATCGGAGAAATCAAAAATGCCGATAAGAAACAGCTGGCTGCTAGAATTCTTCTCTACACAACGGCTGAATTTGACACATCAAGTGTCGAAAATCCTTCCACTATCGGGTCTCAAACACTAGGATCTCTCGGTCAGAGGGACTGCAGTGGCATCAGTTGATGCCCTGAGCCACCTCAGCCGCTGATTTTATGTCGTTGGCGTCTTATAAATTGTACAAAACCGTCAACTTTCTTTTGAACATTGTATAGCGTATAAATGACTTCCTTTCACCAATAAAGGCTGTTCAAAACTCGAGATCAGATCTTTTAATGGAAACATTTCTTCTGTTTGACATGCCTTCCCTTCCGTACTACTGTTCTGCACGAGTACTCAAATTGGCATCGGATCTCTTTGGGAATACCGCCGCTAGTCTCCGAATCCGTGTGTTAAGACTTCGTCAATGTGTTCGTGAGTCCGGACATCCGGCCTAGTGCTTTTGAATACCTTGGCGAGACCACTCCCACTTTCCTTGACTGGCGGCAGTGTCCACTCGCAGCCCTGCTGCCCTGGCAGAAGCAGCTTTCTCTCCACGGTCCCGCGCGTCTGTCAATGAGCTCTGATTCATTCATACACGGCGTTTCCCTCGCAGGGTCGTGAAGAAATTTCCCCTGGTTGATTACAAGGGTCCCAAAACGAAAAGGATGTGACGATGTGCATCGGGTTTATTTCTCTTTCTTTCGTTTACAGTTATCAATGATGTATAATAATAAAGATAAATGTTGTGTAATACAAGTTTTCTTGCTGATGTTACGACTGATATCTGATAAAATTGATTAGAAGTATTTCGTGTAAGTCTTTTTTCATTTTCAAAACAATTTTAAGTTGCGTTCAATGTATGTTTAAATAATTTCAATTGATAATATTAAGTCAAAGATGACGAAAATGAGATGTATTTCACATCATACACAGGAACGGATCTAATCGACAAGAAGTGTGGAAAACCGCGTTAAAGAAAACTAGAACTGACACACTTCAGAATCCCATTTTTCTGAAAAAGAATGCACAATACCAGGACATCTATTCAACTGGTAAGTCAACGTTAGCAAAATTACAAGCCCTCGCACCTCCTAGGCAGAGGGAAAAAGATCAAGTAAACGAGCAATTGAAACCATTCTCATAGAAATTTCAGGGCATCTTTACAGACTAGAGAGGAAATTGAAAAGTTAAGAAGAAAGCAAGCGAGAGTGTTTGGCACCTTGAATGAGCGAGTTCTCTCACATTTGACTAAAACTTCTTTGCGCCTTTGTAAGAAGCCTCAATTACAGTGAAATTGTTGAGAAGAAGGAAACGTTGGAGCATAAAAGCACTTGCTTGGAAAGGCGGGCGTCAACTCGGGAAAGTTGCTTCCAAAACTGCAAAGACTGTCTCGGAGGCTGTTCGGCCACATTTCAATGTAGACGTGTGAATAGAGTAAATATCCCTTTAATTAGATTACGGGGAAAAGGAAAGTAGTAACAACTGACTTAAAACAAGCCTCTGGTTGCAATAAGTCTTTAGAAGTTGATTGATTACATACAAATATGACAAAACATACAAATATGAAGAAAAGTTATAATCTATGATCGAAGCTTACAGCAAGATCTTCCTGTATATTGTACATAAGTTCGAAACATCGAGGTTAAAATTAATACACAAATGGGAAACATAACTGGTAATAGGCAAGCAATAAATCCTATGTGCCGGCACATCTCAATCGATACGCTTGCTGGGCCCAAGCATAAGAGTTAATAAAAATAGAGAAATAGATAATAGATTTTGATGTTATTTCCTTAATTTGTTACAGATCCACTGAATTAATTCAGATCGCTGCAAATATGTTATGGAAACATAGCAAACGAGTATTTTTGAGAACTTGTAGCTTATTTAAAACCTTGTTTTATGGGCTTAGGGTGCATCATTTCCGAGTTCTGCACTATGGTAAACTGTGTTGCAATGTAAATGTGTTCTAGGAGTGGATGTGCCCCTGCTTTCCTCCTATTCAATACTCTGCGAACTTATACATTGTTTGTCTTAAATCTATTTGACTCAGGACTGAATTAATTATTTATCCAGCAGTAGCACACTTGCGGGGTTTATAAAAGGTACAATACCGTCACCTTTCTTTTGCGTATTTTGTACAGAGGGTCCGCAACGAGAATATGCTGCCACTTTCAATATGTCGCTACGTTTCGTCCATCTTCACTTCAGTGAGCACTTAACTCGCACCAACGTCCGCCTGCACTTCAATGAAGACGGGATGGCGTAACAAAAATGTTAGTTTTTACAGGCTATTACGTAAACGCAGTGCTATTCAGGTTCATATATGTTCAAGACAGGGTGCCGTAATGGGGAAGTTAGCATGCGCGAAAAACTTGAAACGTGAAGGAATCTCGAGCAGCACGTTGTTAGTGCACAAGAAAAGTAGTAAATTTCAAAATGTGTCATTTTGCAGAAGTTTCTCATCCTGAACTGAGTAGTTTATTTCGAGGCTGGAGACAATATTTTACTCTTCTACCTCCCTGACGTGTGAATTATGTATACGAAATGTTTACTGTAGTACGAAATTAGTCTTACTTTATTGTACTATTAACCTTTGGCTGCAAAAGCTACTCATCTACTGAACGCCACATTAAAAATACCCAACAAATATTTTCATTCCTCTTCGATTATGTTACATCTCAGATCGGACCTCGGAACGACCGCGCAGTCGCAGTGAAACAAATCTTTCGCGCTACAAAGAGTCTTTGACATGAAAGGTACAAGTGCATCGGAGTGAGATACAGCATTGAAATGCATTGTGGAATTAGTACTATAGACAATGCTTCACGTAATACGGTTTTATATTACACGTAAGTGTTTTGTGCGATTGAGAAATATAATTGAATTAAGCAGTGCAATCTGTTAACGAAGATTATTCAGCACATTTACACTCATTCAATTTTTAACGCATTCAAATATGATATAGAGAGTTAAATATAATTTCATGGCAGTTTTTCCTTTTGTATCAGTCACTAAAAACTGATATTATGATATTTAGATTTAAGATTTAAGATTAATCTGGCTACATCGGTCACTTATGCGATTGCACATAGCAGTGTGAAACAATGCTGTTTCAACTACAAATGTATACAATGTTGCATCACTAAGTATTTACGCACGATAAAAAAAGAACAAAAGAGAAATAGAATGATCGGCGGGAAGTGAAGCAAACCAAAGGCTAAAGAGCGTGATACTGTTCTTCAGCCATAAATGTGAAACATTCACAGAATTCCCCTCCCTGAAATTTTAAGTAAAATTTAAAATATTTTTTAAAAATTTTAAGAATTAAATGAGAGACTAAGGGCAATGGTTCCTCGCGATTTTAACCTATAACGTGCATTTTAATAAATAACCAGAAATAATAGAATACGACGATTGATGAGATGTTTCGCTTTTCTTGTGCACCTTCGATGCAAATCCGCAAAATTCTCCGCTGGTGCAATACTCCTTTGTCGTTGCAGACCCTCTGTACAAAATAGCCAAATAAAGGTGACGGAGTTGTACCTTTTATAAACCGTCGACACAAACCTCGCAAGTGTGCTACTGCTGGATAAATAATTAATTGAGTCCTGAGTCAAATAGATTTAAGACAAAAAATGTATGTTTGCAGAGTATTGAATAGGAGGAAAGCAGGGGCACATGCACCCCTAGAACACATTTACTTCGCAACACAGTTTACCATAGTGCAGAACACGCATGCGCATGGAAGGATCGCTCACCTGTCTGTTGGTTGCTGCGGCGTGGGCGTGCGGCTGGGGCTTGGCGGGCACGAGCGGCTTGGGCGACGCGGCGGCGGCGGCGGCGGCTCCGGCGCTGGCGGTCCCGCCGCCCAGGCCCAAGCCCAGTCCCAGGCCGAGGGCGAGGGCGGGCGAGCGCGGCAGGCGCGAGTGCAGGAACGAGGGCCGCGGGTCGACGGCGGGCGGCGGCGCGGGCGCGGACGCCGGAGCGGGCGTAGGTGTGAGCGCGGGCGCGGGCGCCGGGGCGGGAGCGGGCGCGGTGGGCGTGGCGGCGGGCAGGGGCGGCTCGGAGGGCCCGCCCTCGGGGTCGGCGCGCCCGTCGGGCTCCGGGCGCGGGGAGTCGCCCGCGCCGCCGCCCGACACCTCCGCCTCCGCGTCCTTCTCCTTGTCCCGCTCCTTCTCCTGCAACGCAGCGCAGCGCATCGCGGAGCGTTAAGACCCATTCACAATGCAAACTTCAACATATGGCGTTGATATAAAAGGACTACGTTCATAAGCGGACTCATTCACAATGCCTTCGCATAAGCATAACACGTAAGACGTTAACTTAAAAGCTTGCAAGCTTTAAGCTTCTGTGCTTATGCTTATGTAAGAAATAAGAAATGAACCAATCACAGTACGTTTAACTCAAATCGAGTATCGAAGTCGATAGATCAAACAATAGACTTGTTTTCCAAATTGCTTGGTTGATTTTCGACGGTTTTCTGCGTTGTTTTGTAGCGTACGATCTTTCTGTAGTTTAGTTTTGTTGTAGTATCCATAGTAGTAGCATTTAGTTTTAATTTTTATTAAAATTAAAATACCTAACCTAACCCAACCCACCCACCCCAACCCAACCCATGGCCCAAGGTCGAGACGCCGCTGGTAGACCTTGGCTCGCTTTGCTTACGCTTATGTTGGACATTGTGAATACTTTGGTCTATCACTTATGTTAACGTTTATGTCTATGCGTTACGCTTATGTTTACGTCTGCATTGTGAATGGGCCTTTAGACCTGCGGGCCGCATTCGCCGCGCTGATACCCTCCGCCCACCCTGCACGCGAACCCGACTGCTTCTTTATTTTCTGAGCTCCCTGCGAAACGCGCATGGGCACGTCGGTACATTCGTTGGGTATCGGTTATTCCACACAAAACTACTGGTATGCGAAGAAACATAAGAAAAATAAGCGCAGCTGTATGTACAATAGGTATAGGGTTCTTATGCACGTATTTTATAATTGGCCAAATCTACCGAAGAAACATGAATAAGTATAATGACGGGCTTCTTATTTCTTTTATCACACCATAAAATTACATCATTTATTTATTTGGTAATGCCAAGCATCAGGATGTACATTTTAAAACAAGACAAATAATAGTTCACGTATGTCGTATATTTACTCCTCGCTACTTTTAAAGACTTCATTCATTAGATTATTCATGTTATTATTGAACAACAAAAATTCTATCTGCGCTAAGTATGGCGCTCATTATCTCTGGAAACACTGAGGAAGATGTGTTGAAGCAAATATTGCTCAAAAAAAATAATGCAAGTTTGTAAATATGGCGCTGAAATAAAACGCGTTATCGCATTTAAACGTGTGCTGTTTGACGCAGTAATCAAATAACTACGTAGAAGACGGTGAAGCAGAGGTTTCTGATACAAGTCACACTGAAAATACCCATTACGCATGATTGATCTCTCCTTTTAGAATAAAAAGGTAATGAGATTCGCGATTGTTGGCTCGCGAATTCACTATACTTGTCCTCAAATCACATTATAACAGACTGTGTTTGCTACAGAACGTTAACTTCGTGTTCTGTGTATACTGCGACTTCTCTAACTTTGCCACTCAAGGCTCATCTTCGCGATGGAATATCACAAGTCATTTCGCGTCTTTCTAGGTCTTGCCGGTAGAAGTCGCAAGCACTGCTTGATACGGTCGGATCATGCGAAATTTAGCGGAACGACGAGAAAGATGCGAAATACCGTGACATATTCCATCGCGAAGATGGGATTTGAGAGGCCTTGAGGGGCAAAGTTATAAAAATCGCAGTATAGGGTAGGATACGATTTTACTCTAATGCGTTGTGACTGTTCCACTCATTTGGGCTACCGGCTAGCGAGCGACTGCTCGTCCAATTCCCAATAGGTGCTCGGCGGATGATAGCTTCTTTTGATGTGCCCACATGACTGTCACGATGGGGGTAGGAAATGCGGAGTGTTTGGAGCTCAGCAAATAGCAAATAACACATTCCTGCAGCTCGGGATCCGACGAGCGGTCGCTCCATACTCGCCGAATGCCGAACGGGTGGAGCCCCCTTTGGGCGACTGGCAAAACATCGAACACCCATTTACAGAATGTCCCAGAATAAATGTTACAAACTTCTAGGGTACGTAGAGAGGTCGAAAACGAACACTTTTTGGAAATGAAAATATTCGGGGAAATTGCGTATAATAGAGTTGTATGGATTTATTCACATGTCATTTGTCGCTGATTTTTAGGCAACTCCGTATGCTCAGATGTACGGCATTTACATGAAATCTCCTTGAATGGGTCAGAACGTGACCTGTCGAACATGTGCGCGTGAAGACTGACCTAAAATCAGGGAGAAAATAACGTAGGCGAGTCCACAATTTGGCATTCGCGAAGTAGCAAGTGCCTGCTCGCCCAATCCCGAGCACTTGATGTGCTCGGCGAATGTTCGCTTCCTTTGATGTGCGCAAAAGACTGTCACCAGGTGGGCAGGGCGAGCATCGAATGTTCCGCGCTTGGCAAATAGCAAGCAACCGATCCACACTATTAGGGATTCGGTTAGCAGTCGCTAGCTACTCGCCGAATATAGAATGTGTGGAGTCGCCTTTACATGAAATTTCCCACTAAAGGTCAAAGGCAAATAGTGATCATTATCAATCTCTATGTCAGTGGTGTCAAGGTCTTCTACTGGTGGCAGTGGCACGCTTCGTAGCACCGTAGCATGACACGAGATTCTCTGCGCAACTAGCGTCGGGAAAGGGAACTATTACGAGTAGTAGTAACCCCGCCGTTTAACTAGAGGGATGACGGTAGGGTAATGGTGGTAGGGTAATGAACTGCGTAGAGGGGCGATTTCGTCGTGGAACTCGTGCCACGGACTCCTGCTCGTGGCATCGACCTTGACAACACTGCTCTACGTGCTCTAGAAGTTTGTAACATTTATTCCGAGTCATTGAGTACTTGAGGTCACGGTGTCTGCGAGGCCCTGCACGTGTAAAGCTCACCTTGATGTCGGCGACGATGCGCGCCACCGCGGGCTCGGCGCGCGCCGTCACGCCCTTGAGCGTCGCCGCTTGCAGCACGGGGGCTGCGGCGGGGGCGGTGCTGCCCAGCAGCTGGGCGGGCCGCTTGGGCGCGTCCTCGCCCTCCACCTGGCGCGGCGCGTCGCCCTCGCCCGCCCCCGGGGCGCCGCCGCCGCCCGCGGGCGCGTCGTCCGTCGTGCTCTCCTCCGTCGTCACGTGGTCGATGCTCACCTGCGGGCACACCACGAGGCTCAGTTGCGCTCGCAAACCAGATCTCCCGACTAACTCATTGCGATGTTAAACGTGGCTTCAGATATCTATTCTACAGTTATTAACGTCGTTAAGGTGATAAAGAGCAAATAACGAATGCTATTGAACATAGGCATGACCGTAGGGGGGCAGGAGGGCTGTGACCCCCCCTCTGAAAATGTCGAAAGGGGCCCACTGGCAATACGTATTAAACATTTAATTTCCGTAAATATGATAGATTTCTGACTTCCTCCCTTAATACACACCGTTTGGGGAAAAGGCTATCCAAACCCACTGGCAAGCTATAAATGGTTCGACATAAAATCAATTGCAATTTTGGTTTATTTATTTCCTAGTGAAATGTCATATGTAAATAAAATATTTAAAATGTACAGAAATGTAGTTGCCCCCTCTTGTTTTAGACAGCGCGTGGATCTCTGCGGTTGAAGTTTGTAAATCGAGACGTTACCAGAGGTAGGCAGAGTACAGTATTAAGACAAACGTGTTTTGAGGGAGGTATTAAATTGTAATACAAGGTCCACGTGCGCTTCTTCTGCAAAAACGACTCTGTAGAGTTGCAAGATATATTAGCAATGGCATTTTAACAATCTAAACTTCTTTGTTAAGGTTAAGGTTTTGAATTATTTGACAATGTCTTTTGCCTATTGTATAAATCACTTAAATTGCAGCCTAATATTCTGTTTTAAAAACTATTTTATTATTTATGTAAACTCTTTTACAATATCTGCTTCACGAATTGAACGTGGTCTGCAGCCAAAAAATATCGTCAGATGTTGTGAATATGTAGTTGATAATTTTGTCGAAACTTTGATCTAAATATGAATGAGCTCTATAATATTAAAGGAGTTCCCACGCACGAGTGAAAAAACCTCTGAATTACGCTCCGCTACAGCAGACTTGAATATCCTCTACCAAAATCTGGTGTTTCTTTCCATCCTGCGTCCTGTATGAGTAAATGTCACAACAACAATGCTTTTGTATTAATAATATTAATTCACTAAACACTGATTCAATTGACTCCTGTGCATAAGGCCTGCATTTGAAGTGAAAAATAACAAAAAGTCATGTAGATTTTCATCACAAAATAATTTATTTTGCAGTTTTCGTATTTTTGATATCTAAAACGCAAGCGTTATTTGCTGCGTAAATTTTCAAACATACCTGACCTTACAGTGCTGACTATCAATAACAAGTAGTTACATGACAAATGTAGCTCTGGATGGTGCTTTGCGATACGGCGTTTCTCCAGCGACGCCATCTATTCGCTTACAAAGGAGTCACGCAGAGAAGAAACGAAGTGGTTTAGGCCCTACAACTTACATTTTCATGAACTTTCGAGGTTAGATTGTATAAACACAAAACACATTCGTATAAACTATTATTTTACGTTACCACAACAAAACAGTCAACAGGAAACAAACGAGTTTGTTCTTATTGTTTAATTCAGACATAATTAAAGCTCGTTAGATATGACCTTGACTCATACGGCGTCTTTATCAGGCGTCTTTCTGAACTACGCTGATGACAGTATCTTTGTATCTAACATGTTATAGATAAGTGTCATGACATTTGCCTTACTTTCTCACATTTTGATTGGGGGTGAAGAACTCAATTTAGTGTTAGAATATCTCTAACTACTGAATATTTAAAGTAATAGAAATTAAATTCATAGAAATCGTTATACATGTATAAAAATAGTGTTTAAAGTAATTCTTTCTGTTACGAATTGTGATTAGTAGTTTCAATCCTGGTTTTTATAATAATTGACATGGAGTAACTTAATGGTAATTTTTAGAGGCAAGTTAGTGATTGTTTTAATTGAGCCCGTCAAGAGCTTTTCTCGTTCGTTATTGTTAATGTTTGAAAATTGGACCTGCCATTGGACCAAATGTTGTCGATAACGGTACTAAAATATTGCATTAAGCAGCGATTGCGGTCCATTCGCCGAAAGCAATAGCGAATTTACATATTCTGGGACTCAAGGCGCTAAGAAATATTGAGGCCCCTAAAATATGACCAAAGTTTGAGTAAAATTAAATATTTAAGGTGTAAAATGTACTTATTCATTTTTAATTATATTAATAACTTTATTATTTTACTTCTCGTATTACATTTTGTATTGTTAAAATATAATATAAAATTAATTTTTCTTGATTTTATATCATTAAAGGCTTTATTTATTTATTTATTTATTTACGTCAAAAACAGTTAAAAACTGCGTATGACGAGCTATGGGGAGAAGTGAATTTTGTGCACGTTTTCATAATTCTGTGGTCTCTATCCTACACCATATTCTAGTCGAATTTTGAATACAGAAAAGAGAGTTTTTTTCGAGTTTTGTTGACAAAATATTCGCTCCTATATAATAAAATACATTTTCAAAGGTAAATTAGCTATAAATTCCTGCCCTGAACCCTCATGTTCTTCATGAAAGAATAATACTTTTTGCCGCGATAATATGAAAAACGATAATTTGAATAACTATATTTCCCACTGAAATTCAGAAGACGTGCACAAATCATGAAGTTACATTTATGTCCAGAAGCAAAACAAGGGACCATCTCAGCATTTGCTCAAGGATCAGGGAAACTGGACGAAAAACCTGATCGAGATGGGGGCCATCAACCCAGAAACTGTGGTACAATACTTGTTACAGGTTCTTTAGAATTATACAGTCCAAGTGATAAATAATTACATTAACTATCATTGTTAAAATTAATTCTACTTTCCTTTTTGATGCTCGGTATAGTCTCGAATTGTATAGAAACAGTTATGCAGCAGAAAAGATTTTACTTGGGACTTAAACTTTTCTATTGAATTTAATCGTTTAATGTCTTCTGGCAAAGTGTTGTAGAGTAATGTACATGAATTGTATGTGAATTTTTTGTAGTGAGCTGTTGATACTGCCACCTGGTGAATATGATTACTACGTCGTGTGTTATACTTATAGACATCGGCGTTTGCTGAAAATATATTCCCGTCCTTAAGTAAGTCATTTTTGACAAAAACTACTGATTCGTAAATCAGGAGACAAGGTAATGGTAAAATTCCTAGATTAATAAAGAGTGACTTACAAGAATCACGTGGGTTGGATTTGCTTATTATTCGTACAATTCTTTTCTGTAATCTGAAAGTCTGTGAACTATAAGATGTGTTTCCCCAAAATATTATGCCATATCTCAGGCGGGAGTGAACATTGGCAAAATATACACAACGAGCTGTATGAAGGCTGACGGAATTTGAAAGAATTCTGAACGCGTAGCATAATGAGCTTAATTTTGTGTTCAATTCATTTAAGTGGGCATTCCATTTGAGGTTTGACTGAATTGATAGACCTAAAAATTTTGTTACATTAACATCAGTCAATGGCACACCGTTCATTTTCAATGGAGTACAGAATTTTTTATTTGATATGGAAAACGGCTTTTTCTTTGATTTTCCTTGCTTTTATATCATCGATTTGTCAAATAGTAGAAACTTATTGATGTCTCTGATAGAAAGATAATGAAATATTGGTATTGATGTCTCTGACAGATCCGTGTCAGAGACATGAATATCAATATTGGATTATATTTCCTGGCGCATTGACTTCCTGGTCCAAGGTAAGTAAAAACAACACAGGTGTAACTATACGTTTGACGTTCTCAAATCCCCAAATCGTGAGACTAAGTGCGCGCCTAGTGGGCCTAGGCCTAAATCCGCCACCGGACTCGAATGTACCGTTTCTCCTGCCCTCGAATGTCATATTAATCATGTGAATGATCTTGGCTGCTCGGGTGATGCCGCGTCGAAGGCTGTGTTGCAGCCTTCCACGCGGCGTCACCCGGACAGCCAAGATCATTCACATGACTCCGGCCACGGAAGCCTGCGAATTCAGTCATATTAGTCAGTTCGGCGCAAGCAAGTGCGACAGTGAAGGCGACTGTACCTCTCCGGAGGTCTTTCGGCGCAGCTGGCGCTCGTTCTCCTCCTCCTTGCGGCGCTTCTCGCGCGCGGGGCTGGCCACCGCCCCCGCCGCCCCCGCCGCGCCCACCGCCGCCGCCACCGACGGCGCCACCGCCCCCGCCGGCCCCGCGCCCGCCCCCGCGCGCACGCCGCGCGCCGCCACCGGGATGCGGCTGCTGCGCTCCTCGCTGCTGCTGCTGCTGCTGCTGTTGGTGCTACTGGCGCTGCCGCCGTTGCCGACGCCGCCTCCTGCAACAACCCACCTGCTGTTCCAACAGCCTGCGCTGACTGCGGCTACGGAAGACGGATGGAAAAAAACAGATATAGCTCGATGCTGGGAGATGTAAAAAGAATGGCAGCCGTGCGGAGATGAAGGAAAAGGGAGAATGAGAGCAACACGTCTTAGAACACCGATCACAGTGTACCAGTCACCCTCCGAAATTTAAGTTGGTCGACGATGGCCGGGTACAATCGTTACGTAGACTGCAGTATTAATAAATGAAAACACTCGATGCATGAAATTTTATCACATTCGAATTGGCTGAGTATATTAAATCTAAATCAGCGTCTGTCTTTGATAGACTTTAGAGTTGTTACTCGGTATTTGGTGTAGAAATTTGGATTACGAAATATTAATAATTTACTGTTCTTGTAAAATCATATGAGATTAATAATTCTTTTGTAACAATGAGTAGTGAATTTTTGAGGCACTTATTACTTTGTTATTCGTGTTGACAAATACATTAAAAAAATGATTAACATAAGAAGTAGACACGGAATGTATTATAGAATACACCAAAGAAATGTTTGGGGACCTTTTCCGTGCAAATATTACGGTATACCCACTTAGTTCGTTTTTCACCTACAAATAATATTTTATGATCATGACACTCGTCCCGTTCCCCGTAGCAGAATTTTGTTTGCAGCGATCTCACTGCTTTTTCAAAGTGTTCTTTTGCGTATCTGCGACGCGAAGGAATTCCAAGAATATTGACACAGTTTCGTGTTCATAGAGAGATCGATAGACTTTGCCGACATCACTTCCGTCTCTCGATCGTGGGTGGCAGACATTTCTGGTGCGTTTCACCAGCGCTAGGGAAGAGAAGACGCTGGCGCAATGAACAGTAAGACCCTATTAACAAGTTTTCTTTTAATGGAGGATTCCTGAGTTTCAGAGAACGCGTCCTGGTGCACTGTCGCTTTTAGGCTTTCAGAACATGCGTATGCTCACGTTCGCAAAAGTTCTGTAATTATTCTTTATGTAGACTCTGAGTGGCCTATGTACATAGTTTACGAGGGGGATTTCGCTTCTCGGATTGGGTACCTGAGCAATGGCTCTTTTTCTCACCCCCCCATAGATATACACCGTTATACTGCTATCCGGATACGTCGGAAAGAGATGCCGAGATGCGAATATCGCGACATGCACATCTACCCACGAGAAGGCAGTATCGCAAGCTCGAAACTACCAACTTTTCGGGTTGGTATCTGAGCTGTTTACACTGCTGACTGCGTTCGGAACAAGTCTCTCCTCAAAGCCCATGGGTGTCGGGCACTGCCACGACGAAGCCAAGAGCCCAACTGGGGGCCACCCGGGTTGTTACACCCGAGAGGCCCGGAGCACCCATCCCCTCACTGCGATGTAGATATGCTAAGGATGTTCCGTCGGGATTCTGAGCACCTGTGAAGGAGATTCCCATTACCCGTCAGGGCTTGTCAATGTGGAACCATAGCGCAAGGTGATGACACCAACCCCACCCACGGGGAATCGTTGGTCAACAGGAAGCGAGTAAATAGGATGTTATAGTCCTATTTAAATGCATCCTCTCAAGGTCTTCATACGGAAGGAGAGGGAGACGCTGCTATCCAATCGGGAGCTTCAGTGCCAGTAATTTCAGTTGTAATGAAGCAACCGATTGGACGGCGGTGTCCCCCTCTTCTTCCAGCTCGTGACCTCGATTGATTGATTGATTGTTCGTGATTCCGAGGGCGTCAACTACAAAGGTCATTAGTCCCGTAAGTGTAGCGCGTGTTTTGCCTCGGGAGGTGGCGGTGATTTTTTACCTGTTGGATGGCGAGATCCGGCGCCGACCTACCGTCGACTAGCTCGGTTTTCCCCCAACCAGGTATCTCCCACCGGCGGCCCACAGCCCCCGGCCGGGACAAGCACTAAGCTCCCGACTGGTCTCCCGACATGTGTGGTAGCGTAGTGCTTGTTAGTGTGCGTGTATAAGGGGTGAGGATAGGACAAGGAAGAGGAAGGAAAGATCGCGCGCGCGGTCCGTGGCCCGTTTCTTAGGGTACTGCTCCGGCATTCGCCTGGTGTTGATCGGAGAAACCACGGAACACTACCGCTCAGAGCGGCCGGCCGCCAGAATTCTCCTCCAGACAGCGACTGAATTCGACCTAGCTAAGCAATAAGCTAGTGTCAAAAATCCTGCCGCCGTCGGGACTGGAACCTAGGGCCTCCCGGTCAGAGGGACTGCAGTGACGTCAGTTGATGCACTGCGCCATCTCTCCCGGTCGTGACCTGGAGAAGACACTCTATTTGAATCGCGTGTGGGCGGCGGGCCGCGGCTCGCACCTGCGCCGAAGGGCGTGACAGCGACGAGCAGTGGCGCGCGCCGCCGTCCGTCGGCGCCGGTCTGCGGGCGGCCGAGGGCGAGCGGGCGGCGCGGGGGCGGGCCGCCGTTGGTCTCCCCGCTCCCGCCGCCCCCGCAGCCCAGCGACGCGTTGTAGTCGGTGTTGGCGCGCGTCAGCTGGCGCAGGGCGCGCGCCGCCTCGTCGTCCTCGTCGTCGCGCTCGCTGTCCCCGCCGCCGCCGCCGCCCGCGTCCTCGTCGTCGTCCTCTTCGTCGTCGCAGCCGTCGTCGTCGGACGGCCAGTCGCCGCCGCCCTCGCCGATGACGAGCGGCTGGTCGGCGCTGAAGCGCACGCTGGCCGGGGCGCCCGCGGCGCGGCGGCGCGGGGGCGCCGTGGCCTCCGGCCCCGCCCCCGCGTCGCCGCCGGGCCCCGCCCCCGCCGCCACCGCGCCATCCTTCCCCGACGCCGCCGCAGCGGCCTCCGCCGCCGACGTGGCCGCGGCGCGGGCCCTAAGGATGCCCTGTGCAGACAGCAATACATTGCCTTCATGAAACGAGACACGAGAAGTCGGCTTATTCATTGCGATTTGCTTTAACTGTCACATAACTCAAAAGAGGATTTTTTTTCTACAGATCGCGATATGTTCATGAGTATTTATCAATCGCCGCCAAAACAACTACTTTTCGAAGCACGACCCACGTATTTCTTTTTTGAGTAAATAACTATTTATACTACAATTCTGAGTTACATGATAGCAAAACAAAAAGAAAGCGGTATATTGCGTTTTGCAAAACATAATTTCAACTATTGATCGTTAACTTCTTTTTTGGCAGCTTGTAGCATTGGTGCACAACAAAATTAAATCATCTAAAAAAGTAATTGGCCAGGAAAACGTTCCTTGCGAGTGGAGACGTTTACTTTGCTTGTGTATTATTGTTTTACCATATAGATTTCCTCTTTCTTCAACTATATAAACGTTTTACTAGTAAAAATATAATAGTTTCTGAACATATTACTTGATTTTACTCAAACACAGATTTTTATGATTGAAACGACTACTTGTACATCGAGGATATGCTATCCAATATACCAAAATGTAAAGAAACGGACTGGAGGATACATTTCGAGAAACAATGATTGAGAAGAAAGAGAAATAAAGAACAGAAGAAGAAACAAACAGAAATAAATAAGAAAGAGAGTGGAAGAGACTGGAGAAAAGAAAATGGAGACATGGGGTAGTAGGAGACATGAAAAACGAGACGGGCACAGAAAGAAGAGACCATGGGGATGTGGTTGGAGAGAGAAAAGAAGCTAAAAGGCAGATATACGCGGTACAGTGTTCGTGCACATTCTTCATGCAGTCCAGACTTTACGCTTTCTGCAAGAAAAATTATGAACTTGCTCATAATTTTTCGTGTAGAAAGCATACAGTTTCACTCCAGCGCCTCTAGCGGCAGAATCGTTCAGTAACGGCAATCGCCCATGTCGATTTTGTGGTTAGGTGTGTCAAGATGCGATTGTATGAAGTGATATATTTTGATAAACTTCGTTTTCCCCAATTCCTGACTTCATATTTTTCTTCTCTATGCTCCAAATGGTTAATTAATACTTACTAAAGATCACACACCCAAACGCGCGCATAGAAATACCGCCTCTGAAAGTACTCGGACGGCGCAATTCAGTTGTTACCCGATAGACCCCCTAGCGGCGTCTTGTGGCGATTCATGCAGAAAACGTTCGGACCGTGTATGCGCGGTTTTTGGCTTTTATACTTCTAGTTTGGGATCTTGAAGTTTCTGTACCGAAACTATATGAGAATCTGCACGAAAACTGTACCGTGTATATGGGACTAAAGAGATATAAGAGACAGAAAGAAGCAGGCCCGGCGGATAATGTGGGTATGGTGGGTAGCTATACCCAAACGAAAAATTCCGAATTTTACCCACTCGGAATTTCGGGGTAGATAAAAGTATGAATTTTCTCGGTATTACACCGTACAGGCGATCAGCTATGTTGCAAGATCCGCTCAACAGTATTGCCATTTTAATGTTTATAGTGGTACGACCGATAAAATCAATTTACAAAAATTGTTAAAGGAGTTTATATAAAAAAATGAAAATCACAGCGCTGTTTTTGTGTTGCAAAAATTAACGCGATAATTTGATGACAATTTAATGATAAACGTGACAATTTCGAAAATGTTGTTTTGTATTTTCCCTTCATGTACATTTTCGGTACAAAGGTGTCCGGTTGAAGCATGACGCTTGCCACGCCATTTTCACCCCACTTCTAGACATACCATCTAAGAGAATACAGTACAGAGGGCCTGTACAGAGGGCCTTGGAAGTGGGGATAAACCGGAAAAATGGCTGAAAGAGGAGTCCTAACCTCCTCTAACCCTAAGCAGGATAATCCTGCATTAAAGGGTAAAATAAATAATAAAAAAAATAAATGTACATTTTCGGTGGGCGATGAATGGGGAGGAGGACCCCACCCGGATCAACTACCCACTTGGACCTAACACCAATCGCCGGCCCTGGAAAGAGGAAGAGCGAAAGAGGAGGTTGAGGGGAGGGGGTCCTCACCTGTAGCGGCGCCTTGGCCTGCAGGGGCCCGTCGGCGAGCGAGCGCCAGCGCTGGGCGCACACGGAGTTGAGGTAGCGCGGCGCGCCCGCCGCCCCGGCGCCCGCCTTGGCGCCCAGCGGCCCCGCCCCCACGGCGCCGCCGTGCTCGCCGCGCGACTTGAAGCAGTTGGCGCACAGGTCCTTGCGCCACGCGTTCTGCGCGAAGTGCGTGCACAGCGCCGCCATCGCGCCCTTCCGCTCGCGCAGATCGGTTCAGATCGGCTCGGCTCAGTTCAGCTCCGTTGCGCCATGACGCCCGCCCTGCACACACACACACAGAAAATACTGGGTCAGCCTTCAAGCAGAAGTCTCCAAAAATTCTTTTAACCCTGCTGCTACCAAGAGGTTAACCAAGGTTGTTAACTTAGTACTACCACATAGGTTACACACATTAACTACAGCATCCACTACTGTGGGAAAGATAAAGAGCCAGGTGTGACTCAGCCCAACGCCCGCGCTAACCAGAAGTGAGGAGGGTAGGCTCAATCCCACAATTTTTGTTTAGTTATTACAAGATTAGAAAACAATCCGTGAAAAATGTAGTAGGTACTTAGTATAAGTATTTAAGGCACTCCTGACCTCAGTGCTTTTGTTTGACAAAGCCTACCTCTGATGCCACTCCTCAGTTTTTATGTTGTAATATTTATTTCTGAAACTCGCTGTCAGCATTAAATAGCCTGGACCAGCATTATTTTTCACGATCTACATTTATTGCATTCTACTAAAACATGATTTCGATAATTTCAATACTTCTTTTTTTAAGTTTCGTAAAAATAGATTCGTTAAGAACCAATTCAATCCAGTCCTCTGTAATTTTAAGTTAACTCTTCGGCGAGTCACTCATTTGGGAAACACGCAACTCGGAACTTAAAAGGTCAGTCTTGCAGCAAATCTTCGAGAAAAGAACCTCGCCTTTACGACACGCGAAGCGGCCGCTGAGGGATGTTAATCACATTGACGAAAAGGGCATGGGGAGAACCCCTGCCCAAAAGTTCCTTTCAGGTCAATGCCCGAAACGACAGAGAAGATTGGCAGCGGCACGGGCTGGCTTGTTATGCTGCGGTGTCCGGAGAAAGTGAATGCTAATTTTCTTCGTTACTCATTCCGGTGCATTTGCAACTATTACGTTCTGTCTAAGGAATTCCAGACCCGACGCCTTGAGATCTCGTGTACAAAATGAAACGGTGACTATAAATTATACGTCATGTTCTTACTTTCTCAATATGAATAGATAAACTGCTCATCAGTAACAGTTATATGTTAAAGAATACGAGATACAATGAGCAAATTTTTCATAACGAACATTAATTTTTCGAAAGTGGTTTATTTATAAACCCGAACTTAAAAAATATTCCGAGAGTCAATTTTTGATTAAACAAAACATTTAAAAGCAGAGTAGTGATGTAAGGTTAGACAAAATGCCATAATTCGGAATTTTCTTGAAACTTCACCGGTAAACATCCAATTCCTGGAATAAAAAGCAGGAAAATGTCTCATAGAGAATTTTTCATAAAGAACATTTTTCGAAAGTAGTGTATTTATAATCCCTAACTTTAAAAATATTCTGAGAGTCAACTTTTGTTTAAACAAAACATTTAAAAGCAGAGTAGTGATGTAAGGTTAGCTAAAATGCCATAATTCGGAATTTTCGTGAAACTTCACCGGTAAACATCCAATTCCTGGAATAAAAAGCAGTAAAATGTCTCATAGAGAATTTTTCATAAAGAACATTTTTCGAAAGTAGTGTATTTATAATCCCTAACTTTAAAAATATTCTGAGAGTCAACTTTTGTTTAAACAAAACATTTAAAAGCAGAGTAGTGATGTAAGGTTAGCTAAAATGCCATAATTTGGAATTTTCGTGAAACTTCACCGGTAAACATCCAATTCCTGGAATAAAAAGCAGTAAAATGTCTCATAGAGAATTTTTCATAAAGAACATTTTTCGAAAGTAGTGTATTTATAATCCCTAACTTTAAAAATATTCTGAGAGTCAACTTTTGTTTAAACAAAACATTTAAAAGCAGAGTAGTGATGTAAGGTTAGCTAAAATGCCATAATTTGGAATTTTCGTGAAACTTCACCGGTAAACATCCAATTCCTGGAATAAAAAGCAGTAAAATGTCTCATAGAGAATTTTTCATAAAGAACATTTTTCGAAAGTAGTGTATTTATAATCCCTAACTTTAAAAATATTCTGAGAGTCAACTTTTGGTTAAACAAAACATTTAAAAGCAGAGTAGTGATGTAAGGTTAGCTAAAATGCCATAATTTGGAATTTTCTTGAAACTTCACCGGTAAACATCCAATTCCTGGAATCAAAAGCAGTAGAATGTCTCTGATTGGTGCCAGGTTTTCGAGCAGCTTGAAGAGAAAGAGCTGCCGGGGCCGGGGCGCGCGTACGATGTCGACCCAAACGGTTCTGCGTGCGCGCCAAGACGAGGAGGCTCCTCCGGCGAGAGCTCGCTGGAAAATTATCGGCTGCGCGCGGGATCTCGTGCGCGGCCGGCGAGAGGAGATGGCTCGGAACGCGAGGCGGGAGATCGCGTGCGGGCGGCACGGGCGCTGCGCCGACGCGACCGAAGCCCCGGGCGGGAGATTGGCACGTCGCGGCTAGCGCTCTCCCCGGCCCGCGAGCTGCGGTCGACGCAGACCTACCTGGCTTCGGATCCAGAACAATTTTTTTCTAGGGCCGCTGGCGGATCCAGAGGGGGGCTGGGCATGCCTTTCACTTACACACTTAAGGGTTTTGTTTTAGAAAGACATTTGAGTTTTCTACTCAACTAAATTTCGTGATTTCTCGTTTAAATATAATGCAGTGAACCCCAGATGTAGTATCGCTTGTTATTATTAACCGGTTATACAGTATAAACATTAAATGTTAATAAAATCATAAGTTAATAGGATTAATGTTTATCTGTCGTCATTTGTTCAATGTCGTTTGGTTATATCAAATCTTCTTGAAGGTCTTGGTTTACCGCGAGCAAGAGTATGTGAATGTTAGGTTAAAGTTAACGATGCGAAGGTAGCGACTTTTTTAAGTTCGAAGATTGGATGATTTTAAATGCAAAAATTAGTGATTTCGTAACGCATCGTCCAATAAATGTTTGAAACATGTGTCCCTTTACAAAAACTTAAGTGATTATAATAATATGTGATGCATTACTTTTTTAAAATTAAGGTGAATAGCAGGATTTCCTGCTAAAGTCCACTACAACATAAATGTCCGGAACGTGGTAAATATAAAAGAATTTCACTTACATTTTCAGAAACATGCTTAACTATCGGTTGATAGTGAGTAGTGATTATCGTTCTTCATAAATTGTAAACTTGCCGCATGATAGAATAGGTTCTGAACGACATTATACAATGTTCTGGAGGGGTTTCAATATTCCTTTTAGTATTATGTAGTATTTTTCTGTAGCTACTTTTCTATAGTTCTTCCTTTTATCAATGTAATCGCAAGGGTTCAACGAGTATTTTGTGATTTTACAATTTCATTCAAAAAAAGCTACTATTTCAAAACTATTTATGGGAATCTGAACTGAAATTACTCATGAAATACTTTCTGGAATCCGCCACTGTCCTAACAATGTATGAATGGTAAAAGAGATAATATTGAAAAAAAATAAACCCATTCCGCGTTTTAATCGTGTATTTAAAGCAAATTAAACAAATTTCGTAACCATCTTCGTTGCCCTTCATTTGGTGTATGTATAATGAGTTTTCGTATTTGACAACGTTGTTAATAGGAACAAAACATGTGTAATGAACAGAACATTTTTTGGAACGCTGAAATTCAATTATCAGTTTGAAATTCTAGAATGTTATGATCAAAGCGCTGAAATTCGATGCTCTTTGCATTCCAATGCAGAGTTACGTCGCGATATCCAGTGGCTACACAGGAATGTAAATCATGTTGTAAAAAAGTTCTGCAAGATCACAGAAGAAATTTAGGTTACACACGCTCTTGGCTTACAGAATTTTGTTATTTGGTTCGCGTATTGTAATAAACCGTAGAACACAATGTGTTGTAAATTTTAACAAGAGCAAAACCGTACCATTAATATTACTTCTTGCGACCTCACACGTTTATTACGTATATGACACTGAAGAAACAAAGAGCGAATATCACCGACATTAAATTTCTGTCTAACTTCTTTCTTGTGTTTCTGGAATTCCGCAAATATTGTGAGGGAATAGATATTCAACATACAGCATTCTTTTTTTTGATTAGGGGAACTGTCAGAAAAGCAAAACTATCTAACAAGCCTGAAGCTGCATGAAGGGGTGTACATGATTCACAGCAGTTTGATAAGCTAACGTAATGCTCTCCTCTCCCAATTCGAACTCGATGTCGTATGAAAAATTGTATTATTGTCTTCCTAAAAAGATTGAAATATCATCAGAATTAATTTCCTTCCTTTTTGGGGACTATATCGTCTTTTCCTCTTTTTTCTCAAGGATCGTCGGGCAGTCGAGGACTCTCGGTACCACGTCTAAAACTTGAACGCAAGGTTCCCTCACATGTCACCTTACCCAAGTCTACGTCACACCTTCCCAGTAACCCGCATGCTGTTCAGCAGAAAAAGAAGTATAATCATATGAAGAATGTGCTATTATACTGCCAGTTAGATGGAACCTAGAGTTGTACATGATAATAAATAATTTTGTGTGTAGTTTCTTATGAAAAATAAATGAAGAGTTTATCGTGGAAGTAATACGTGAAAAACGAAATAATTTGAATATGTGAAGGAATTTGCAGCAAGATGCTCGTGAAGAGAATTGTGTGATGTCAACAAAATTGTTTATCATTTTTTGTTTTTTTGCTGCATTATTTTTGTCAATTTTATCACTTTTTATATGTATGTTAACATTCCCCACCGTTGATATCCCTCCTTCAAAATCCTAATTTCTGGCGGAAACGGCAGTTCCTGCCTTAACCTCTCAGCTCCTGTCTGAGCCATGTGAAGAAGGCGGAGGCTCGGGAGGCACCACACGGCGGAGGAGCGCGAGAACTGGGACGCGGCAACGGTGGCGGTAGAGGCGGCGGCGGCGGCAGCGGCGCCTGTGGCCTTCGCCACGGTCCGCAGAGAAGAAAGCGGGGGCGCTTTCGCTCCCGCCCCTCTGGGCTCCGCTCCTCTCCTCCTCGGCGCCAGCGGCGCGGCACGCCCGCCCCGGCCCCGCCCCCGCCCCCTTCCCAGTTGGCTGCCCGCCCCGCCCCGCCCCGCCCTCCTCGCTGGCTCCCGACCCCGCCGCCACTCGATTCCCGCCTTGGTCCCCGCTGAGACACGCTACCTGGTACTCTGCCCACTTAAGATACCATCTCCGCTCGTTGCCTACCCCGCACCACAGTATCCCGCTCTGCCTTTGCTCGCTACTTCGCATGTCCTCACAGCCTCTCTCCGATCAGTCACACCCTTCCCTGCACTTCCACCGCCTCTCCATAGATCGCTACCCGCTTCGCTCCATCCCGTCCCGCCTCTGTTTTCCCCCCCTCTCTGTCCCACCACCGCTCGCACCCGCACTTCTCGTCCCTCTCATCCCCACTCCGACCCCGCTTGCTACGCGCCCTACTCTGATCTGCCACGCTTCATCCCATCCCACCCGGTTCCACACCAATTCGCTCCACTCCGACCTCTCCCGTCTCATCTCTACCTCTCATCTCTTCCTGTATTGTTTATCTCCGCCCCTCCCATCTCACCAGGTCCCGCCACATCCCGCCATCCCCGCTTCGTCTCGTCCGTCTCATTCCATACCTTCCCAACCCATCCCTGCTGAATCCGATCAGTCGCTCGCCATCCGCTCTTCTCCTCCCCCCTCCCCCCGCTCCAGGTTCTCGACCACCGAAAAAAAAAGAAAGAAAAAAAAAACGCGCGAAAGTGAAGCGACCGGCGGCGGCCCTTTGAGACGGCCCTCCCCCCCCCCCCCGATGCTCCACCAACCGGCAGAGCGCACCTTAATTGTCGGAATGGGCTCAGATGCGTCTCTTCCTTTGAAGTCCTATTGAAGCGCTCGACGCGGACTGAATACACACTGCGACACCACGAATCGTACGCGGAGGAAGGGGATAGAGACGAAGGAACCGCGCACGAGAGAGAGGGGAAATCTTTAAAACGGCAATTTTTTTTTGATTAGGCATGTCCATTGTCAGTAAATCCAGACTTTTTCACAACACGTAAAACGAGAATGGAATTGTTATAATGGTTTGGGTTGAATCTGACTGAAGCAAAAGTGCAAATTCTTAATACTACTAATAATAAATGACGTGCGTGAAAAATTAGTACTGTAATCTGTACGATCCAATACGTGAAAACCTCATGATTTGTCGACATGAATAAAAAACTTAAATTTTAAGTAACATTAACTTTCTAAACTGCATACGTAATTTTTTCGATTATTGTCGTCACTTTACCATGTTTGCAATTTTAGTTCTCATCATTCTCAATAAAATAAAATAAAATTGGTAGGGCGATCTATTTGCGATGTTGTGGAGCCGAGGTCGTTTACCGCTCGAGATCTAACAATCTACGTTTCAGCCATTAATTTGGTTACGCTCCTGTCACGGTACTGGTGATACGATGATACAATTATATAAATTGCAGCTAGACCGACGTAGAGAGAAAGCCCACAAAAAGGATGAGTTCATTCATAAACTGAAATAAAGTGTCTTCACTCTCACTTTTCCCAACGCTCCTGTGCTAAACTTTCTTCATGAAAATACATTTTTAAGGTCGCTTTTTAACTACTTGGTCATATAACGACCACTGATTTAACATTGGGGTAATTGTAAGGGGAACACATAAGAACAACGTGAACACATACATACATCCATGCCCGAGGAAGGATTTGAACCCGCGACCCCTCGAGGCGAAGCAGCTTCGGCCCTTCAGCCTTCAAGACCGGCTATACATACTGGCGAAAACACATTATTGAGTACAGATTTGGATGGAGCTGTTTACTAACAATGATTCTTGCAAAGCACGATGAGTGTTGTCATGGAAGATAAACCATTTTTTACCTTTATGCAATTTTACATCAGGACGTCTTTATACATAAATGGGAGTTTAAGCGATTTCGAAGAACGTGAGTTATTCCTGCAACTGATGGAACCATCATGTCATAACCCTATCTTCACGCGCTTTGTTAGTTGTAAAGCGCCAACGTGCTTATGAGTCATTCCATGACAAGTGTACAAGAGCTCCCTTCGTTACCATCTTCAATTTTGATGAAACTTTGTTTGCCGAGTTCCATAAGTCGCAAAGGAACTTTTGTAAAGATGAGATTCATCGCTGAAATAGTTGTGTTTTTTTAATAAAACTGTTGGTTTGACTTCGGTTCAAACTACGACGTTACAGAGTCCGACTACGATTTTCGCAACTTTGGGGTACAATATTTCCTTCTCCGTTATGGATAAACAAATGAAACTGACCTTACTGGTACAACTTTGTCCACTCTATTAACGGTAAATAAATACACTATTCTAGAGGCTTCAAAATGCGCTTTTTCTAATGATATGTTTTTCAAATATTTCATTAACGTACTTTTCTGTAAATGTAAACTGAAATTACAATATTCTTTTTCTTCCTTTTTTTTCCAAACACCAATTTTAATCAAATACGAGATGATCACGCAGGACACTGCTCCAAAATTAAACCACTTGATTTGGAATGACCCAAATGGAAGTACTATCTGATTTCAAGCGACCAGATTATATCTTATTTTAAGTGTTTTCGTATTTTATTTTCAAATGACTGATCTCATACATGATCATTAACACAAATTGCTTTCGGACTGAAAATTAGGTTGGGAGATTAAGGTAACTCCTCATGAAAGAAAGCGAGGTAACGCATTACCAGTGGTGCGCAGTAAATCTCCACTTCAGGCAATAAGATACGACGCAGGAAAATAAATGAAAGCCACGTGACACAATTATTATTACTATTATTATTATTATTACTATTATTATTATTATTATTACTATTATTATTATTATAATATAAGAAACCTTTTGTTTAATGACATTTTATTGTTTTTTTACTTAACGTAGGAAACTGTCCAATCAGTAATGATATGGGGCGAAGTTACCTGCATTGGGTACTCAGGTGTGAACCAATTAAATACTAACCTAGCCAATATTAATAGAATCACAAATTAATAACGTGAATCAGATGGCAATGGTGTATTTTTTGTGATGATGAGGTAGTAATGTCTGACAGTAAAATGTGATGCCTGTTGCCATCGTCTTTACCAACATTTTTATTCTACTTTCCTTAAATCAAATTATGGCTCCTAATCGTCTTATTTGATAGCTAACCACGATTAGCGATTAGATTCTCTTTATTCTAATGTTGATATAATGTGGGTTAAGGTGTCATCAACTTGCACTACCGTCAGTATATATGAACCATGAAAAACTGAAAACGTTTGCATATCATTTTTCGATACATTTCAAGACATGTCTTTGATTCTCGGGCTCCTAGTATCAGATATCTGAGTGTCCACCACGGCGGGTCACTAAACAGCGTATTTTTTTGGGTGCTGGGCGGTTCCGGAAGTGATTGCAGGAGAGCGGTCCAGCGGCCGGCCTGCCGAAAGGGGGGCGTGGCCTTGGGAGAGCGCGCGCGCCCTGGGGCAACACGGGGCCGCAGCTGGCGACAAGGAGCCTCCAGTCGCAATCGTAATGGACGCGCAATTGTCTCTGATTGCATCAAGTGGAGGGGAGGGGAAGGCGGCCGCGCGGTGCATTCCGTCGGCGCTCGCGACCGGGCAAATGACAGGTTGGGAAGTTCGGCCGGGAAGGGGGCGCCGAGTGGAGGGGAAGATTGGGGGAGAGGGGTAATTCCACTCCTCAAACGGCACATTTTTCTTCCGATGGAACGTCTGCCTAATTTGAGCCTTGGCCTGTCATCTGAGTACTCCCAGTCTGGAAGTTTTTCGTCATGCCGCGTTAAACCGTGGCCCTAGGGCAGTAATGGACAGCCGCCGAGACACGGGTCACCACCTGGGGTCACGAGCAATACTTCAAGTCCACTAATGGGAAGACCAGGTTCACAGAAGGAGGGTACCACCATCGTTCGTCTAAACCGGGATACTCAAACTGTTCTGTCAGTCTTCCATCCAAGGAATACTTCAGTTGTGTTTTCGTATTACACATTGCCGGATAATGTACTTGAGAGGGTAATGTTACTTCTCAAAAATAATTCTGGTTTCAGTAATTAAATAATTTCTGATTTGCAATACAAACTCTTTCAGCTTGTTCTTGGGAACACCAGCGAACGCTTTTTGAATCGCAACAGTAATCGCGTTTCGCGACGGGTCACTCTCAGAGGGGAAAATGAAATCAGATGATAGGAGGAAGTAGCTCCTGCGATGCTTCAAGCATTCTTTTTGACCATGATACCGTAAATACAGCTCGTTGGTGAGGCCTCTTCTACAGCATGATAATGCTCCGTCAGAGAATCGGAGGTCAGTTCTTCAGCCGGCCCGATGGATTGAAGTAGGAACAGTACAAGGAACGCAAATGAGCGGTGTGTACCAAATTGTTAATTTCAGTTCTTTAAGGCGCCATCCGTCTCAATGACAGTCTTATAGACATAGGGACAAATCACAGAAACAACTGTTTTGATCAGCAGAGCCTCTTAGAATCGGAACAATGGTATTTACTTACTAGATAATTAAATGGTACTCGACAAAAGTTTACCCAGCTTATTTTGCTTCATTTTTCTTGCGAATACCTCTTTTTCTCTTTTTCCATAAATGCATTTAGTTTTTTCAAACAGACACGGATTTTAAAATTATTTTTTCATGTATCAAGGGTGATATGCTCCGCGCGGAGTTTATGATATCAACTTTTTTTCCGCGAATTTCTTTCCTGTCACCTCTCTAATATTTTCCGTTAATTCTTTCCAGCGTTGTGGAGTTGGAATAATTGTAACAGCCTCGCATACGAGAATCGGTTGATCAGAGTTGGAAAAATGCAACCTTTCATGCTTTCTCGAAACTTCGTCGTGGGGACCGAAAGTTGCTGAGGCTCACGATTCGCCCGCGGCAGGGCCTGCGGCGCGGGAGGCTCCTTATCCCATTGACGGGTAATGGGAGGGCGGGCGGCACGATGGCCACCTCGACGCCGAGCGAAGGGTCAGCGGGACGCGACTCCCGCACAGGCGGCGAAGGTCGCGCGAGCGCCACTTGAAAGGCACCGGCACTTGCGCACTTGCGACACGGCTCTTATTATATTCGTTGTGATACCAGTGCCCAAGTCTTATGACCATATCTGGAAAAGGGTGAATGGTGGGCTACCAGTCGATGATTAGCCACCTAGTTTAGCAACCCCTATCACTTTTTCATGTTGTTGGCTGCTCGTGCGTGTTTCTTAAGAGGTGGAGGGAAGTTAATTGCGTGGACTACTTTAAATTGAACATACGACAAATAAGAGTACGTGCATCAACTTGTGTTGGGAGAGAGGTAACGGTTCAGTTTGTTTGTCCTTTCACCTGGGCTTCCGCCAGCCCACAGTGTATGATTACACCATGCGCCAACCTCTGCCTGCGTTCTGGTTCTTGCCGTAATGTGTCATTAGTCATGCTCTAATGTAGTTGAAAGATACATCATTAGATGGCAGTTCATGAGAGGGCCACATCTTCCTCCTGGCCTGTAGGGCTACATTGAAAACGTTTTCTCTTCAGGCTGCAGAAGCGATATGATGCATTCGCAATTAGAATTGGCGAGAGGGGGAATGGGTGGGAGTTTCTCCTCAGACAGATTTCGATCACTTTTGTCGCTTAAAATCGCGCGTTGTTTAAAACACGATCAAAATCTATTTTCTCTTAGCTAACAACTAAAAAATATTCCTAATTTTCTTCAGTTTTTCCTCAAACATCAAATAAGATTTTGTATGTATGTACTTGGCACAACGTTCCATGAACGCGCTCAGGCCTACCGGCGACGTCCCTGCCTCGCGGCCATGAGCTAAGAGGGTACGCGTGGTTAGCACGTAGACAGCCCACACCGTATTCCGGTCTTTTCAACCTAAGAAGTGAATTTTTTCATCGTCACACAGCAACACATACTGGGACATTGCAAGGAAAACGCACGCTATAGTCTTGCCTCGACCGGGAATCGAACCCGGGGCTGCGTACTGGAAAGCGAGCACGCTGACCAAGAGCTGCCACGAGGCATAAATAAGATTTTTTTTCTTGGTAATTACATTGAAAAGAAGAAGATGCCAGGAGAACTTTCCTGCCTTCCCTCCCCTGAGAAAACACCACCGGACATGTTAGAGTGGGTAGGGGCGCTTCTATCACAACTTCACTGCAGCTCATGAGCGGGAATTCTGCAAGAGCGGCACGGAATGGCCTAGCGCAGTACGGACACGTCGAGAGTCCGTTATAGAAGCGGAGGAGGAGGAGGAGGAGGAGGAGGAGGAGGAGTCGGCGAGGAGCTTGCACCGTCGCGTCGCGCCGCGTCGGCGGCCGGCGGCTGGGCGTTTGCGGGCCCCGCCGGCAGGGGCGCTGCGCGGGCGGGCGGGCGGCCTTGGGCGACTAACGGCGTGGGGCGGCGCGGCGCCTAACGGGCTGCCCAACGGCGCTCCCCAGCCCCGCCCCCTCGCGGCGCCCCCGGAAGGTCGTCGCCCGGATCGCGGCGTCTGCAAGGGCCCGCCGCCCAAGGTCACTCGTGGGACAGCAGCCCTGCCCGCGGAGATAAGGACGGGAAGGGGGTGTTCCGCCTCGACGGACACGAGGCCTTTGCTACCCCTTTTCCTTATCCAGAAGGAGTGACTCTCAGGCTAGACACACAACAAAATACTTGGAGGCTTCTGGCATCGGGAGACAGCAGAGCGGGAGAGAATCCGTGTCACAATGGTCACGAAAGACGCACGAAAAATCATTATTCTTCAAGGCGGGTTTCGAAGCCACGTCTTTCCACACCCGATGCACTGATATGATAAAGCCATCTCGCCCATCCAGACCAGAAAGACTGCTTTATAGCACGCTTCCGACTTCAAAAGAGGTAAAATACTTCTTTCCACATTCACAAGTTACATAATTTCGAGATAAGAGTGAGGTTTTTCTTTCCTTGAAGGGGAAGACTCTAACAAAGCCCTGGGCTCCAGCTATGCTACCGTTTCTTTCCGATGAATGGAACTCCTGTACTCGCGCGTGTGCTGTGTAGACAAGGAGCTTACAAGAAGTCCGCGCTGTTGGTTTTAATCTTCTGCAAATTCTACCTTCCCAGAGGCCAGTCGAGAACGCGACACTTGTTTCCAATTCCGCCATCTAACAAAGAAGCAGCTCTAATCCCGTGTAACGAAGGCAAAGAAGTCACAGAGCTAAAGAGACTCAGATTACTATGACTGTAGCCAGAGAGAAGGTATAAGGTGTCTACGATATAACAAAATCAAACAAACAAAAACAAGTAGGCACCTAATACATTTTAGTATCCATTCGTAGACTTCTCTCTTGATAATTGAAATAACTTTACGTTTACAGTTTATGTAAATGAGTAAATCTAGGTCTGGGTCTTCCACTTCACCTACTGAAGAAAATGTAGCTTATTTTCATAAAAATGTGTCTTCAAAATTACGTCAAAGCTTTAGCTACCGAGATCTTCCCTAAAGAAAATTTGACTGCGGTACTGCAAGGAAGAGATCTGTCACAAAATATGACGTCAGAAGACAGTTCTTTAGATGTTCTACAGGATTTATTATTATTTTCCTACACCAATGACACAACACAACCGTCACAATTTAAATATATTTCGTTCTCTCTCATCGACATCGCTCAAGTATTCCTTGGACATTGTTACTTCGTACCTCAACGTCTTCGACCTTCTCCCTTTCCTCTTTTCGGTTGGCGCCCGCTTCCGAGCGCACATGTCGACACGAGCCCTTCCTCGCATGAATATGCATACGAGACAAGGCAGTCGTGCGGGCTGCTTACCGCCCCATCACGATGGCCAAGTAACCTCGACACCCGCACGGTTTCAAGTGTTACTGTACCTTATGACGCAATCGTCTTAGCAGCAAGCGCGGTAACGGACTCTTAACAGCTAGCGGCACCACAGGGCAGCCGGCTGAGCTGACGCCGAAAGGAATATTTTGGAATATTGAGTCCGCAGTGTTCAGTGAAACTCAAGTAGCTCCATCTGTAACTCTCAGCTACTCTTCTGGAACTTATAAAAAGAATTCACTTCACTTCTTGAGTGACGCACTTTAATAAATACGTACCTTTTATTGTCTTAATTTAAAATGAGAGAACAGTGCTGTTGGAAGTACGTCAAGAATAATTAGAGTTTTTATTTCAAACACGAGAGCTGTTTTCGTTATTGCGGATCAATATTATTAACTAAACTATAGAGTTCGGCTGAAAGCACACGTCGTTTCAACATGTCCCACCCAGATAATGACATAAACTAGCATTATCCAAGTACGAATTCTTCTGCATTCTAACGGAGTTTGGTAATCCAAATTGAAGGTGCAGTTTTTTCTGATCACAAAAAATAACGATATGGTTTTATTGTTTTGGTCCCTGATCTGATGACATTCATTAACGATCAATTCGTTCATAGGCAAAGAATTCAAGAAAATTCAAACTAGTAATGGCACCATCCACTAGCCTGATGAATGCATTTCAAGACAAATTGTATTTCTGAGATAAGAAACAGACTCTGAACTGGGTGACAGGTGCTTTTGTCTCTTTTGTGAATGTTTCTTCTCGTCCCGAGTTCATTCTGCTACACTGACTCTTGCACGTGTACAGTTGCACTCGCCCCGGGAGGAAACTGCACCTGCACCTATGAACCGCTCTCGCTCGGGTGCAACCTCCGTGAACGAAAGTTGCCGACAACGTTTCGCTTCCCGTTCTGTGCTGAGCTCGTGGTAATTTGCTGACGAGGAATGATGCATGCGATGGCCGCTTCGTCTACTTCGAGTCTTGAAAGCCGTCGCCCCTCGGCAACCTTTCATTGAACGCGCGAAGGTGGTTATTCATCGACCTAAAAACGCCCAGCTCCTCTCTACCTTTACTACGTGATGTAAATATTTCGACTCATACACTTTCGCAGCTTCAAACAAGAGGGATCAATTACATTTCTGATCCCCCTTTCCCATTGAGCAATTGAGCATTTTATTTACATTTGACTTATCAGTAAATGAATAACATTACTTCATAAGAATGAAATCAGTACGAAGTATTATGAAGTCGTGTTATCGGATAATTTATTATTAAATTATTATTGATACAATTAACAAAAACAATTGATTTTATGTTAACCTTTTTCACAGTTGCCAGATTGCTTGAAGTGCATTTCCCTCAAATATCGAATAACAATTTCCTAAACGGTTGGGTTAAACAAGGGGAAAACAGGGATTGAACATGGAAAGGAAATGTTTTATTACGTAAGGCTTCAGGGCCCCTTCCGAAATTTTCAGAGGGGCCGCGCCCCCAGACCCCCCCCCTCCTGTGCACGCACGCCTGTGCTGTGACCTTTCACATGCAAATATTTGGCAACAGTTAGCTCTGAACATCGGCATTCGAAACATAAATATTTTTTTCTGTATAAAATTTTATAAACTATAAAAGTTTTCCAATTCTCAAAATGTTCTTGTCGATATATTCATGTCATTGTGATTCTCAGACAGTGACAATCCAGAAATGTGTAATGTCATCAAACAATTTTGAACCGAAATGAAATGGAAGACGTTATCCGCGTATCGTAAACATTTGTACAACGTAAGAGGCCCATTCGGAGAGACGAAGAAGTGATATCGTATCACATCCGCAAATGAATCCATAGTTAAAATCCTCAAATATTCCAACGCCTCAAATATTCCAGTTCCTTACATTCTCCAGACAGAAGAAAAATACTACACCAATAGCAAAATTAGATTTCTGTACTTACATGATTATTGGAGATATTTTAATTAACGAGTCTCACAACGTGTGTTTTTTAGAATCACGAATCATACTTTCAGTAAGATTGATTTGGCATATGTTAATATTTGACATTTAGCGTTATTATTTATTTAGTGCAAAAGCTTATACATCTAATAACTTCCATTCCACTGTCAATTCTATGAGCAACAAGAAGGACTAAAATAATTCAGAACAAAATCAACTGTTTTAGATCGATGGAACTGTAATGCAGGGTCAACAGCGTGCACTTAAGAGGGGATATCTCGATAATTTAGGTTGACGTGACTAACTGGAGAGGTTATACTGGTGGAACCCTTTCAATTAACCTCCACGCGACTGGAGAGCGGAGCCAATGGCGATTATCACGATGCGCGCTTCACCTCGCACACTCATCGGCGAAACGCCAGTCGCAAAGAACCTCACAAGTTTCCTTATATTTACAAAAACTAATTAGCATGAAAAGCTTTGGGATATGTTCGAGGCGAATGTAATGTTATAGGGCTGATTAAGAAATTAATTAATTTCCCCCGCTCTTCTTAAAACTTACGTCCGTCCGACATTAGCAATGAAAATATCATAGAAGCGAGACGGGTCAGAATGCCCAAGGAACTTGCGGAGATTACATTTTCTTGGGAAAGAAGATTTGTAATATGACGTAATGGTTGCGTCGCGGAGAGGTAAAGGCGACGGGATAAAAATGTAATAAATATTATTTCATTTGTTCTGGTCCTTTTTGCCGCTTAAGTCCCCAAACACTCTTTTGGACCATGCAATCAAAGCCTTGTATGTTTGTGGGCTACTCGGCGTGGTGTTTAGTACTTGATACAACACTGACGATGGACCAAGCCTTTGACCTAGGCACAGCAGGAACAGTTGATGACACCAGACGAAAGCGCTGCTAACACATAATCTTACCGCCCTCTCCATTTTGTCCGATCCGCGATATAAAAGCGAAATTCACGCGCGCAATATAATTGCCCCTCGAAAACAAACAATTATTAAACAATGCACACAGTAATGAATAAAACGACATAACAAAGTTAACATAAGTGAACATTCTAAGAAATCTTGGTTCTTCCTACTTTCAAGAGACCACATACATTCCATAGATAATGCGACCAAAGTCGCGGTGAACACTCAGGATGGCAGTCACAGCTCATGAATACTAGGGTCTATATGCAAGTGCATTTCAGGCTGTGAAAGCGATTGTCGGCTTTTTCCCTTTCTTTCTTTCTTTCTTTCAAAGTTTATCCATTTTCCGCGAGTTTCACATTCCATCGATATCATCAGCAGGTCCCCCGTTCATTAGATCATCATTCATTACATTCTCTTGTGAACAAAAATGCGATTACATGGAATACGAAATAACTGTATTATTAAAAATAATAGAATGAATAAAATATGCTAAATTGGCAGTAATTTGGCGTCAAGATTACACGACGCCTTGATGGTGTGAAAGAGCCCCTGAAGACTCCACCTTTCCGGCCCTTCCCCCCCAACCTCATTCTCCTCATCACGCCCCTCCATGCTCCACCCCTCACCGCCCCACCCCGCTCCTCTTCCCCTCACCACACGCCACGCCCCGCTCCGCCACGCCCCGCCCCTCCCCGACCCGCCACGCCGCTCCGCTCCGCTCCACTCCACTCAACGCCTCCTCGATATAGAGAGATTACTATAAGAAGGGACCGCTTTAACAATTGTTGCTTGGCGATTGCTGGTAACGTAACTGCAGGTTATGTCCATGCACTCATTGTGCCAGTGCGTTCATTTACAAATAACTCGTTTGTAAATGGCTACATCACTATCTTTTGCAATGTCATCGCCTGTTCATTTGCATTCCGACCTGTAAAAGCGGTCCCTTCTTTGAGCAACTCTTCTACAATCCCCGTACCTGCTCTGAAGGAGTCCGTCGGCCGAGGAGAACGCACTGCCGCCACCGCCGGCGACGCTGCTGCGAATTGGGCGCAGAACTCCCGCGCTCCTCTCGCCACACGCGATGAGAACTACGTAAACGGTAGGGAGCAAGCGCAGGAGAAACGAGGAAGAGGCCGGGTTATTAAAGACGCGCTTATTTACATACTTCCTAATGACGCGGTCATTACAAGAGAGAAACGTTAAGGCGATGCTTTTCCAGAATACGAAACAGAATATCCAACAATTGACAGCAGACTCCTGTGTATTTTTTTACCAAGGTTTTAACTTCCACTTTCTTCGCTATCCGTAATGTCTATTTACAGGCTCGATTAGATTCCGGTGCCCTATCCCATCCAAACCAAATGCAAAGTCCATTTTGATGCATTTGCAAGAGGGGAAGGGAGGTTCGGAGGCACGTAAATCTTTAGGCGATTGCCGTTAAGTAGACTATTAGATACATGCATTCTGGTAATCGTTTCCTGAAATATTAAAGTGCCAGGTATAAGTATTTCCTCGTCAAATACAGTCAAGAATGAAAATATATTATTCATTTGTTTTTTCTTAGAATCTCAATTTAACTTTTAATTAATAACTTAACAATAATTTCAGCCTTTATCAGATGCTTTAAAAAAATAATGGTTTAAAACTGATCTTATCCTTTTCCAGATTTGGACACAATGAATCGTCAGCAATCCAGGATAGGACCTCGAAACAGTCGGCCGGCTACGGCTTCTGGTCTGCGGCACAACGCAAAGTAAGTCAAGCATAAAAATTCCGCACGAATGCCATAATTTGTGTATAATCGAGATCTAATGTTGTAATATTTTTGCATCAATGTTGGGAACAATCGGGAGCTTGACTTCCTGAACAAACTTTCACCACTTGTTTTGTCGTTTCCACAATTTATCTAAACTAAATCTTGTTCCTGTGTTTAAATATAACGGAATTTAAACCTCTTAACCTTCCACTCTAAAGGATATTGACGAAACCACGTAATACTGGATAATATTTTTTCGTGAATACTTATATCCGTTTAATTTAAATTTAATTTTTAGAAGGTTCTCAATATTTTCGCCCTCCCTCCCTCCCTCTCTCTCTCTCTCTCTCTCTCTCTCTCTCTCCCTCCCTCTTTCTCTCCCTCTCTCTCCTTTCCTCTCTCTCTTCCGCCTTATCTCTATTAGAATAAAGTTTATAGTTTATGCATTGTAAATATCAATACTATCCAATAGTAATATTGTTGTAAATGTATAATACTTTGTTATACTCGCCTAAAAATTATCTCAAACAAAATATTTCGCCGATGTAAGCTTCGAATTGCAAATGGCGTAAATAGCAAAGTTTACCGTCACCCATAACAATATCTGAAGAGGTTTAAACGGTTAGTAGGCCGTCTTAGAGCTGTAAAAACTAAAAAACTAAAATAAACTTCGCACATAAGACGTGAAATCCCCTCACCGTCAAGGACTTTTTTTATGGGTCGCGAGCGCCGACGGAGCGAGGGCGTTCTGTCAGCGGTCCTCTGCCATCCACAAACACTCGCCGCCCCGCCCCGCCCCCCTTCCGCTTCTCTCAGCCGCGCTTCAGTCTACCCCGCTCCGCCCCGCCCCGTCCGCCCAGCCCCGCTCCGCTTCTCTCTGCCGCGCTTCAGTCTACCCCGCTCCGCCCCGCCCCGTCCGCCCAGCCCCGCCCCGCTTCTCTCTGCCGCGCTTCAGTCTACCCCGCTCCGCCCCGCCCCGTCCGCCCAGCCCCGCCCCGCTTCTCTCTGCCGCGCTTCGGTCTACCCCGCCCCACCCCACCCAACCCCGCCCAGCTCCGCCACGCCACGCCACGCCACGCCCCGCCACGCCACGCCACGCCACGCCACGCCCCGCCACGCCCCGCCACGCCACGCCCCGTCACGCCACGACCATCCCCGCCTCACCCATCCCCGCTCCGCCCACTCTGCTCTCCGCCCTCTCTGTTCCCCGCCCCCTCGTCTCGCCACGCTTCTCTCTGCCGCGTTCAGTCTACCCCGCCCCGCCCCGCCCCGGCCCGCCCACTCCGCCCACTCCCACCGCTGCCGGGGCGCGGCACTCAGCGCGCACAGCCTCCCTCTGTCCCTCCACTCGGCCGGAGAGAGGAGAGGCTTCCGGCAAGAGTCGGAAATAGCCCGGCGGCACAACGCACGTGGCCCATTGTCAGCCGCTTCCTAGCTCGTCCGTCTGGCTAGTCGGGCAGGCGCGGACGGGGACAAGGCCCTCCGGAAACGCGTTAGTCCTGCGAGAGGCAAGTTTCGTTTCGTGGATAAAAGGAGGCGTTCGGTTGTAAGGTACCTCACATTTTAGATAGAGTCGATTGATTTTTTTTGGGTGGGTTAACTGCTATGGTCATTGGTTCTGCAAGTAATAGTATATGTTTTATCAGGGGAGGTGGCGCTGTTCTTCCCCGCTGGATGGTGAGATTCGGCGCCGAACTATAAATCGGCTAGCGGGTATTTTATCATTCAGATTTCTCCGATCATCGCGGCACCGCCCTGAGGCTGGGATAAGCTCTAAGATACCGACTACTCTCTCGACATGTGTGGTAAAGTTTTGCATGTGTGATAGAGAAGTGCATTTAAGTGTGCGTGAGTAAGAGGTGAGGATAGGACAAGTAGAAGGAAAGATGCGCGCGATCTGTGGTCCATTTGTTAAAGTAGTGCTCCGGCATTCGTCTGGTGTTGATCGGAGATGCCACGGAAAACTACCGATCAGAGCAACCATCGTTCGAGACCGTCAGGGCACCTACCAGTCAGAGGCACTGCAGTGACATCAGTTGATGCCCTGAGCGATCTCAGCCGATCGCAGATTCGATATTATTGGGTTTTAGAGAGAGAAGCTCTCTGTAAATTTCAAATAGAGTTAAGAATACACAACAATGGCAATGATATTGACTTGTACATAATGGCATATGCAGGCCATTACGTGAAAACACTGCGTTTTGCTACGATTCATGGCTCGTAAGATACTATTATTAACGCCCGAACCTCCAATGTTAAAAATAAACATTAAAAAACATCAGAAAGACTTGTCATTATGGAAATCGTGTTCAACCGATTAACTCGACCGCACAAAGGAAGAAGAGTTACTCATATCTTTTCCACTAAGGACTTGGTTTTCCCGTTAGAGTTCTATTTACATATATTGTATCTCGTCTAATTCTGAATTTTTCGTGTTTTTTTCTTTTTCAATATTAACATTGTAATCTCATTCACTGATGGGAGACAAAACCGACGAAAGAGTAGATAGCGAAAAATCAAAAAAACTCTGACGAATCTTTCAAACATACTATATTCGCAAGTCCCAACCTTTGATTTTTTATTTTAATGAAAGAGAAGAAAATAAAATGAATAGTTTCTTAGATGTTCCTGTACTTGTTTTTGAAACATCTTTGTGTACATTAATATTTATTAAAAACTGATTACTATTACTTTTTTAATTATCTAATTTTTACCGATAACGGTTTCATGGTAATGAAAATATTAAAGAATTGTATTAATTATTTTAAATGAGAATTAAAACATTTTAGTTGTTAAGAATTTTTCCTGAAGTTTCTCGGCTATTCCAGTTTTATTTCAGGTCTGCATTTCACCGCAAATTGGTCTTGCTTGGACTACACGCTTTAGAAATGGAACAAGTTACGGAATTTGTGGCTTGGAGGAAAGAGGACAAAAACCGCGACGTTTTTGGCGTGTAACGCAAATATTATGTTTGACGCAATTCAAGAAGCTCTCTAAGTATGTCATGAGATCACTTGCTCATCACGACTCGACACTCAAGGTTGTTCGGAGAGTAGCGAGTTGTTGCTTCAGGCGGCGGAACCAATTGGAACACTTCCTTGAGAAAGTTACTTGGAGTTCTTGATTAAATTTCTACTGTTTTCCATTCATAATAATAATTTTCAGAGAGTATTGCTAATTATTATGCCCGAATTACAGCAAGACAGTGAAATAGATCCGGGTTCAAAACACACAATGTTCAAGATGTATATACCCCAAATCCAAATTTTTCAAGAATTAACGGATTGGAAATAATTCTTTCAGGGCATAATCTTGAAATGCCTACTGTTTTACATACACGATTCAATATAATGTTCTCACTAATTGATTGATTTTTCGTGATTCCGGGCGCAGCAACTACAGAGGTCATTATTCCCGTAAGTGTAGTGCGTGTTTTTCTTTGGGAGGTGACGGTGATCTTTTTCCCGCTGGATGGGGGGATCCGGCGCCGACGTACCGTCAACTAGCGGGGTTTTCCTTTCAACCAGGTATCTCCCACCAGTGGGGATCGCATGGTAGTGTGTGTGTGTGTGTGTGTGTGTGTGTGTGTGTGTGTGTGTGTGTGTGTAAGGGGTGAGGATAGAACAAGGAAGAGGAAGGAAAGATCGCGCGCGGTCCGTGGCCCGTTTGTTAGGGTACAGCTCCGGCATTCGCCTGCGTACTATTTGAAAAGCTGATGCTTTATGATTAAATGCTTTTATCAATTTGCATGTCTGCAAGGAATTCCAGGACAACTCTTTTGCCTGCCATTAATCAAACGTTACTTTCTTGAAATTATGTTCAAAAGTAAGCCGGAGTATAACGAAGTAGTTGCTACTATATACTTGCGAAATAATCTTGTCAACTACGAAGATCAGTAAGAAAATCGCGGCACATTTACAGAGCATTTTTGTATTTTTATATATGACCTCTTTCTGCGTAATGATAACATTTTCTTAAAAAAATCATTGTAATACTTTATAATGTCAAAGAATAGAACCGCTTCCTAACACCAATAGTTGGAAGATATGAAGTTGGCGTAAGAAGTCAAAACACGTAATTGCAATTATTACATCTCAGACTCCTTGTTTAGCTCGCAGAATTTGGGGATGGTTTTCCGCTCAACGAATCTCATACGCTATTAAAAAAAACATTTATCTCAAGAAAATTATACGATGAAAAATCAGTGACGAAAACCATTTGGTGAGTGGTTTACACGGAAGGAGCTCCTAAAAGTCTGTTAGTTGATATTCCTCAAGTGGGGTCTGGAGAGGATCTGGGGGGCGAGGAGATGCTACTGCTGTCTCGGGGAAGGGGCTGCCGAGCGCCCGGAAAGGAGCCCTCGCGATCCGATCCGCTGCGGCTGCGAGACACAAGGGGCGCGACCAAAGAGACTGTCGCGCCGCCCCGCGTCTATTTCCGTCCGCGTCCGTCCGTCTGCCTGTCTGTCGCCCGATTCGGCGCGGGCGGTGGCGCTTCCGGCGAAGGCGGAGGCGGAGGCGGAGGCGGTGGCGGTAGCTGGGGAGGCGGAAGCTGCCTCACCACGCCCAAGCACCGCTCGCCTTCCGTTTTTCTTGCAAACGTAAAAATCGAGGAGCAATAGATCGAAATGTATTAAGTCCAAAACAAAACAGGGGGAGGAGGCCCAGGGCGTCAAATGATGTCACTGCAGTGTCTCTGACCGTGTGGTCCTAGGTTCGAGTACCGGCGGTGTCAGGATTTTCCACTCTAGCTAGAGAACTAGATCGAATTTAGTGACTATCTGGAGGAGAATTCTAGCGGCCGGCTGCTTTGATCGATGGTTTTTGGTGGTTTCTGCGATCAATACCCGGCGAATGCCGAAGCAGTATCCTAACAAAGGGGCGAAGGACCGAGTGCGATCTGTACTTCCACTTCTTTGTCCTATCCTACCCCTTACTTACCCACACTTACATGCACTAAACTACTACGCATGCTGGAAGACCGGTCAGGAGCTTAGAGCTTGTCCCGGCTGGGGCAGTGACGCACAAGTGGGAGATACGTGGTTGGGGAATAGCCCGTTAGCCAACGGGAGGTCGGCGCCGGATCTCACCATCCAGCGTGGGAAATCATCGCCACCTCACGGGCAAAACATGCACTACACTTACGGGACGAGAGATCTTGGTGGATGACGCGCCCGGAACTAACTAATCAATCAATCAATCAAATCCAAAACAAACTCTGTGATTTGTGACGAGATGGGCCAATGTCAGTATTCAAAGTTTATAGAATGAATGGTTTTCTTGCACCATGGCAATGACAAAACAATCGTAGGGCAAAGATCAACAGTCAAATTAGGAGATATGATCGACTTTTGTGTGGCCTTTTTTGCACTGAGAGAATGGTAGGCATTGGCCATACACACTGAAAATAACTAAAAACTGAAACTGAATAATTAACTGAATAACTCCTTGATATAAGCCACAAAAATAAAATGTAATTACAAATGGCAATGTTACAGAATTTAACATTTATTGATGTGCAAAATATGTTTTTCATTTTTTAATGAAAAAAATTTTTTTTTGATTCGGCATATCTTTGGTGCATGTTTACACAGTATCAAATTAAATTGAAATGAATTGTGGCATTAATGCATTTGTGGGCGGCTTCACTATGTTCCATGCGTGCTTAAAATTTTATTGCTTTCTCCTTGCCTCTCGAAACAATAGCGCGTATTTTCAATACAAACAGTCTAGCTAATAAATTGGAAGATAACTTATCGTTCGCTCGCTCATCAACAACCAGGAGCTACTCCTTAAAATGTTTTTATTAGGTGCCTCGTTGGGTAGAACTATGAGTATGTACAACAGCCCTAAACAATGAAATGCAAATACAATTTCACAAAATCACGCTCTTGATACAAACAGTATTTTAAAATTGGATATTTGAAAAAAATATCCTGCCGCTCGGAGATTGTTGGCAGTCAGCGGCGGGTCCTGACCATTTTTCATGATTATTCCATTTGACGAAAGTCAGGGTCAACGTTTTTTATCAACTGAACGAGGAGTAAGGAGAACGATGCTGAAGGACACTTTTGAAATGCGCTTACCATTAGCTCATAAATCGGCGTTAAGAATTCAATGACTCATCATTTCTCATCATTTGAAATAGCAAGAGCAAGGTCACGAGCTAGAGGGAGTTAGGGAAATTGTCATCCAATCGGGATCTTCAGTCTCAAACATTTAAGTCAGTGCCACGACATTTAAATCGGAGTATAGACACGAGTTAATTTTCCATTGATCCTAAAGATGTTACACACTCTCATATCAAATAATATCAATTGTCATTACAGTATTTTTAATCCTCGCCCATCGTCGTTTGTAGTGCAAACCCACGCCAGTAAAATTCTAAAAAGAGAAACGTCAGTACACTAAAATATATTATAAAGATGGATTAAAAGTTGATACCTTCCAAAGTGAGTTATTTCACGATATGGTAAGTCGTGTGTCGCTCTTGCGAAATATTAAGCACATTCCCGCGAAGCGAATGAAAATGACTCGCCCCTGGTGACAAAACTTTCGATGTACCCGGTCAGTGGCCGCCAGCTCGGCGCGACGAAGGGGAAACCTCCCCCGCACGAAAGCGAGGACCCTGAGCAAACGGCGCGTGAAACTGTAGCGTTTGGCATTGACTGCCCCTTACTCATTGTTTCGAAATATCGTCCACAGTGTCTTGCACTCGTCGTCGAAAGTGTCATACGACGTGCCTTATGCATTCGTTATCGTGTGCCAAAAATGTTGACGATGCTAACTTGGACAATACAGTCTACCGTAAGGCACGATTTCACCTGCCTCTGTGTTTTCGTATAAGTTATCTTTTGTAATTTGAAAACAACGCCAACTTCATATTTAATTTTTCCAGACATTTAGTAATCATAAATAACAGAAACCCCAACTGCCAAATGGTACGGAAACGATTTTGTATCATCCTGTAGAATGTTTTCAAGAAGTTCCAAATGTGCACCCAAAAAAGTTGTCTGGAGGGTTCACGGACGTTTTGTTATGTAGTCGTAGAAAGCAATTTCATGAACCTGGCCACCTTTCTTCTTGCTTCTGCTCTTTGTGGCCATTGAAGTTCAATAGTTTTGATCATGTGGTGCCTAATATTCCTCTGTTTCTGACTTCATTTTAAATTGTAGTGTAATAGAGCCTTTCTAGCCCGCATGAATGAAACTAATACTATCAAACTTATTTTTCTTGGCTGACTGTCACAATTCGGATATAGGAATCTTGAATACTTTAGACTGTATGTATTCCCATTAGGCGGGCTACGGATTTGCAACATTATTTAACAGTTCCACTCTGCTCCTCCCCATCTCACTCCGCTCATGACGCCCGATCCCGCTCCATTTTTTGCCACTCTCCACGCTCTGCCCCTCTGCGTCGCGCACTGTCCCGTTCCACCCCGCCATTTGCTCCATCCCCGACCCACTCTACTTCACCTTTCTCCGCCACATCCTCACCTCTGCACATCCTCCGCACTCCATTCACGCCCTCTACATCCACCCCATTCCTCCGCCTTGCCCTGTCCTGCTCACCCACCCAGTGGCGGATCCAGGGGGGCCATGGCCTCCTTCAAGAGGCCAACAGTTTTCGTTTGTTACTTTCTTTTTTGGCCAAAATTGATTTAAATATTTGTCAGAATTATGTAATTATTTGAAAATAATATTGTATAGTATCATATTGACACTACAAAAATAGTACACAATATAGACTTCGGTTTTTCTTTGTTGGCGCACGGGGGTGTGTCAGTAAAATGGAATATCTCACGGTATTTCGCGTCGTTCTCGGTTGCGCCGCTAGGAGTTGCATGATCGCGACTGTATCGAGTAGTGCTGGCGGCACATCGGAGAACGTCGCGAAATATCGTGAGATATTCCATTTTATTGACACACCCTCGTGCGCCAAGAAAGAAAAACCGAAGTATAATAACAAATGTTTAATTTTTAACAAAAATCTATGATGGCTCCCTCCAAAATGATCGGCTGGATCCCCCCTGGTTCCCGCCTGCCTTTGTCCCGCTTGCTCCTCCCCACCCTGCTCAGTTTCGTCCCACTCTACTCTATCCTTCCAGTCCCGCCTCTCCCCACTACATCCTCCCCTCTCAGCAAGGAGTTTCCTTCTCTGCACGTGGACGCCCTGCGGAGGGCTGTTCTCCACACGCGAAGACACGCAACATTTCGCCCATTCCATTCCTTTCCGCTCCGCCCCTCCCCCTCATTTTCACCCAAGAGATGCGTCGTTGGGGAGCTGGCGAGAGAAGATATTCATCTTCCGTGGTGGTATCTTGATCGTCGACACTCGATAAGGCAGCTACAATCGATCAACTCTTTCCGCCTTTCTGCGAGACTGCTCTACACAATGGTTAGCACCTCCTTTCGGATTGTGTGCTCCGTGCGTATCTGCAATCGGTGGGAATCCTTCATTCTGTATAGCACAAGAAAGTTAAATTCGTATGGAAGAGGCTTTTCGCAGAGTCTAGGTAAAATTTCAAATATTTATGTACAAATTTGTATGCACTCTTTATGGTGTGTAAGGTTAAAATTTCGTACATAATTGCAGCAAGCATTGTTTTATGTGTAATTGATAAACGAATTACCTTTCACCATTTAATTTGATACTAAATTTTCTGCTAGGACTTAATTATTGTACATTTCGTCGCGGCAGAAGAAAAGTGGCGCAACTAAAAATTTTTCATTCTTCAAGAGAGCTGTTGCAATTATTTCGCGGCCAAAGACAATACGTTTTATTCTACCGGTTGACTTGAGAAATAACTATATGAAGTTTTTAAAGTAAAAATACATCACTTTGTAAACGTATTTCTTCGCCGGACGTTACAAAATTAATTTGTCCGTATGTATTTTTTTTGTGCACCAACGATTTGTATTTCTTACAGCGAAACTTCACACCCTCTAAATTCCTGTCCAAGCCATTAGCGTGCCAAAGTAATTCCCCTTACGTTTAGAGATACACGAAGAACTCTGGTAAATACTTAAAATTTTTTTCATGGACATCTTTGGCCTTGAACGTCTCACGTCCATGAGAGCCACATCTTTCTTGAAGAATACCTTTGCTTCAGGATGTTGGGAAATTACGGAAGAATTGCCCTCCACTATCTTCAGAATTATGAAGAGTTATGCATAGCCTATTAATTACATTTCACTTTCATATATTTATAATTTAATTCTTAAGGACATTTACTTTCACATACTTGTGTTAAGATATTAGATGCGCTACAGTCATCGCGTTTAGAATCTGTCTTCCGCATGGTGCAGATGCAAATGGTAAGCGATGCACTTTCTACTTTATCAGAAAGAACAAAGCTTCAGTTTATCATCATTATTTTAGAACTATAGTTTTTGCACTTATATTTAATCTTAATCATCGTGGTCGAAGGGAAACTAATGTTCCATGTTTTTGAGTGCATTTGGCAAAATTTGAAAGTAGTAATTCTCTCTCGTTCCTGCGTTAAATACTATTTTAAATGATTGTACGATCAAAAATATGTTAAGGAATTCTCAATTTGTTTTGAGATTCTGGTAGAAAAGACACCCAAAATACCACTTTGTCAATAGGAACTGACAACTCAACTTTCCGTGAAGACATCGAATTGGCAAGAGCTATTTTCGTGAAATCATGAAAAATTTATTGACGTCTCAGGTATTGCACATTTAGATAATCGCAAATTGCATTGTCGAACGTTACACACGATTCCATTCACACAGGCAAGACTTCATGCTTGTCTGGAAACAAAGGGATGTTGTTGCTGCTCAAAGGAAAGACAGAGTCCTGTAACTTATTCACTTTTCCATTATGTTCTTTGATCTTGCAACTGGTCTTAAGGTAAAATGTTAGATATTCAATAGTCGCAATAGTGGTTTTTTGCCTTAACTTTTGAAAGCATATCAAGGTGTGTTTTACGCAATAGCATCGTTTGGCTGTTGCGTCAATACCTACAACAGGAAGCCCATGCGAACACTGTACAAACCAATGGAGGCGGCGGCGAAAGGGCTGGCGGGGTGAAAGCATTCCACGCGAGAATTCCAAGCGTGTGCAGTCGAAGGCCACGCCCCCCTGCGGGGTTCAAAGGCAGCGGCGCGTAACCCTATGACGCAACGCGGCCGCGGTCGCGGCGGAAAACGAAAGCAGGTGCGCGGGCGGGCCAGGCGCAAAAGGCCAGGCGAAGGCAGGGCGCAGGCCCTCCCGCATTCGGGTTACGCGCGCGGTCGGGAATCGGAATCACTACGAGCCACATTGGCTACGTGCAATCGAAAAACAAGAACGAACTGGTTTGCTCTTCCCCTCCGGCCATGTTATTTTGTGTGTTGTATCAGTACCGTATTCCTAATGGACCTTACGGTTTCTGCCGTATTAAAGTAAAAAGATGTAATGCAGCATATTGTATATCCAATAACTTTGTAGTCCGTAAAGTGATTGCCATATAAGCGATTTTTAAACTATGTACGAAAGGTTGTTTGTGTGTGACGGGAGGCGGCCGAGTTGTTGGCGTCGCAAACTTGTAAGGTGATTTGAAAATATAAGTATTTCTTAATTAAATAAATTCTGATCTGGATTGATCTGATGGAAAACACTGTGGTTTGAAGTCCCATTCCACACTTTACTCACACGTGAAAACATTTATGAGACTCGAAAGTAAAACTGTAGCTTTGTTCACTTAGTCTTTGTGTTACTATGTCCCCCTTTGTTAAACTATGTCCCCAGGGAAAGTTTGATATATTAAGGGAAATTATTTCAGACAAAATGTAGATTCTCCAGGATTCATTGTTTTGCAGGATGTAAACTTCAAGATGTAGGTAGAGGAGGTAAATTTCGACGTGGACACCCTTTTTGTCCGAAATACTAGCGGTTTGAGTATCGAGAACTTACACTTGTATGCTGGGAATAAAAGTTCGGAAGCATGAAAGCTTCTTCAAATTAACGAGGAGAATAGTGGAGCGCCGAGTGTCCTGAATGCCGAGTTAATGTTGGGGTATCCCAGGCGTTTTCTCAGCGGACGACGAAATTCCTTGTTGCGGCCCACATTAACGGAGTGGGCTTCTCGACTGTGAGCATCCAAGAATTGGCCACCGCTTGAAGTGAAATGCCAAGTGCATTTGACTTGCAAATTAGGCAACTACGGAAATCAAGTCTGTCTCTGACACGGGCCACGCCCTAATCTAAGATTCTCTTTTTATTGCTGGCGATCGAACACAGCGATAGCCTTATTGCTAGTTTGGCTGCATTGTAAATCGACATAACCCGTCCCGGCGCTACCCGTCGGACACCTGTGTCTTGTTTTTTACGTTGCGCAGATATCATTCCTACATAAATCTTTTAATCCTCTTTAATAAATCACTTGTTTTGGGCGCAATAATAAACATTCGCGAACGATCCCTATCTTTGCAAATGGAGTCTCTACTACGCATTTTGGATGGCACATCAAAGCTTGCGAGACACGAAAGACTTGTTGGAAGAAGCATGTGTGAAGAACATTAAGTAATAGCGTACAGAAAAGACATCTCTGCATTTCCAAGAAAGTTATTCCGTTTGCACGCATCGCTAAACGGCAACGGAAACGGCACGAGGCCGAAAACGAGAAACATCAACGCAGGTGGCGTTTTGAGGAAAGGAGAGCCAGGCGAAGCGAGAGAAGGGAGGGGCGGCGGTAAGAAGAGAAGGGAAGGGGCGGGGAGGGAACTGGCCCGACGACCTCCGCCCGCTTCCGGCGGAGGCGCGCGCCGCCTGCGAGGGGCCGAAAGAGGCCGCCTGCCCCGCCCCCCTCCTCCTCTGCCGCCCCGCGCGGCGGCGCGCCGCTGACCCGCATACCGCGAGGCGCGCCGCGGAGCGGCGTGGAGCGCAGCATTGCGGCGGGGAGGGAGGGGAGCGGAGCGGACTGGGTGGAGAGCGGCGGCGAGCGGAGGTGAGTGGCGTAGACGGTGGGACGTGGAGTGGCGTCGTGACAAAGAGCGATGGGGAGTGGTGGCGAGGAACAAGGTGAGTAGCGGGGAGTTGAGTGGGACAGCGTGGAACGGAGCGGGGTGAAGCGGTGCAAGACGTGATGCCGAATGGGTGACGTGGGATAGTGTTGGTCGGGGCGGAGAGGAGCGGGAGCCGGGTGCGACGGGGCGGGGCCGAGCGGGATGGGGCGTAGCTGTGCGGTTGTGCGTTGAGCAGATCGGCGAGAGTGGCGTTGAGCGGCGTGGTGTGGAGCGGAGCGACGTGATAGAGCGGAGTGGCGTGATGAGGCGTAGCGTGCAGCGGAGAGGCGTGGCGTGTAGCGGAGACGTGTCGAGGCGAGGCGGCGGCGTGAATCGGTGTGAGAAGTGGCTTGGCGCGGGACGGCAGGGAGCGGTGTGGTGCGGCATGGCGTGTCGTGGAGCGGAGCGACGTGGCGGAGCGGGGCGGAGGGGCTTGGGGAGCCGTGTCTTGGAGCGGAGAGACGTGGAGAGGAGAGACGCGGAGCGGAGAGACGCGGAGCGGAGAGACGCGGAGCGGAGAGACGCGGAGCGGAGAGACGCGGAGCGGAGAGACGCGGAGCGGAGAGACGCGGAGCGGAGAGACGCGGAGCGGAGAGACGCGGAGCGGAGAGACGCGGAGCGGAGAGACGCGGAGCGGAGAGACGCGGAGCGGAGAGACGCGGAGCGGAGAGACGCGGAGCGGAGAGACGCGGAGCGGAGAGACGTGGAGCGGAGGGACATGGCGGGGCTGCGTGGAGTGGTGTGGGAAAGAGTGGCGTAGAGCGGAGCGACTTGTCGCGGCGGGGGGGGGAGCGTGGAGCCGCGAGACGTGGTGGGGCAGGGCGGGGCGGGGCGGGGCGGGGAGGGGCGGGGCGGGGCGGAGGAGCGGAGTGGCACAGCCTCCGGCGCTGCCCCGGCGCAGCGCGACCTCGGCCTCCGCGCCGGCCTGTGCGGCCCGGCCCGGCCCGGCCCACTTCCCACCGGCACACGCCGCGCGCTCCCAACACCTCTATTCACGACGCCGAATATCCGCGAGCGCGGCGGCCGTTGCGGCATGATGCGTTCTGCGGATAGAAACCGCCGCGTCACCGCGAACTCATAGGTAGTGCAGCGATGACAGAGAGTACCCGTGTTTCTCTGAAACTGAAAACATCCATTACTCATCGCTGTCAACGCCGGTCTTCTTTCTGAATGAACACAGCCCCGCTGCATCTGTTGCCGAGCTCGCAGCTATACAAAGCCGGGGAAGTGAGCTCTGAAACTGGTGTAGTGTAGCTGTTCCGCATTCATCGCAGTCGCGTCCCGCTACCGTTACTCTCGCATGATATTGATTACTTCCTTCAGAAATAAAGCGCTAGTGACAGTCGTGAGTTAGAGATGCATTAGTTGAAGGGCACGTTTCGTCCGTCTTCTCTGTAACGTATGACGAGCTTGCAGTTAGAAGGAAGGTTAGACGTCCTACTCCCAACACTTGTGTACAACGTGTATAACGAACGATTGAAATAACAAATTCGGATGGAGATAAATAATTTTAAAATATTGTTAGAAATAAGAAGAAAACGATTGATGGTTCAATTGGTACTCTTCATTATAATTCGCATTAGTTGCGATGAGCGCAGTACGGATTAATGATTAGATGTTTCTTTCCCGTTCTGACAGTTGCAACCCTTACTTCCATAGGCGTGCGCAAAGGGAGGGGGGCTAGGGGGCCATGCCCCTCCCCCTGAAAAATTCTAAAAGGGCCGCTTAACCCTAGGTATTAAAACATTTTATTCCCGTAAATACGTTCAATTACGTATTTTTTCCTGTTTTAAGTTGATAATTTGGAGAATTGATATGCATTAATTGGGGATGAGGCTCTCCAAACCATATGGCAATCATGTAAAACCAAATAAAACATACAATCAATATTGTAATAGTTAATTGAATCATTAAAGTTATACGTTCAATTTACTTGTAGGACGTTTTATTGATTTTCTAGTGAAATGTACCATATCAGAAATGCAGTTGCAACTACCCCCAGTTGTAAATAAAAGATGGGTGTTATCTGGTATCAAATATTTATTGTACAATACATATTGTATAGTACAATACATGTTTGATAGACAATACCCATCTTTTACTCATTATTAAAAAAAGGTATCTACTCCACCAACAGTTATATTAATAGTATTAATACCCCCAGTTTTTTTAAGCTCTGCACGCCTGCGTTTGCAGTGGTGCAGCTGACCGCGCCACTTGGGTGGGCGCGATAGTAACAGTAAACAAGCGCATGTGTGCGCAGAGTGTGCGCCGACGCCCTGTTGGCGATCTGCGCCGGCGGTTGCGGAGGCGGCGGCCACGTGCTCCGCGGGGTCGCCGCCACCTGCTCGCAGCCCTTTCCCCGCGGCCTTCCGCCCGCCAAGGAAAGCGCGGGGACCCACTTCCGCAGGCGCGCGTCGAACCGACTCTTCTGCCAAGGGGAATGTTGGGAGTTCGAATAAACGATATTCCGCGACGACGTGCCGTTATAATCCGCGTCCGTCCGTCGTTACAACGGTTCCGCAAAGAGCAACAAGGCGCGGATATTCGTTTCTCTCGGGACGCCTTAGTACTGTAAGGAATTTTGTAACTTGATAAAACCATCAGGTAATTAAAATGTTAAATTAGAATGTCTAATTATATTTTTTGTCCTATTTGTTAATTTTTGTTGCGTTATTTTTTATTTTACGCAAGCATTATGTTGTCTATACATACATATTGTTAAAAAGCACCCAAGAGGGGGACACTTATCTCCCTCTACGATCTATATAAGTTAAGATTTATGATACGCTGTAGCAGTAGCTAAGTGCTTATTGAAGTTCTAATATATCATAATACAGACTAGAAGACGTAATAACGGTGACGATGGTGTAACCGTTAGCGTGTCAGTCTGCCGAAGTTCGCGGGTTCAAACCCGATCGAATGTGGATTTTTAAGGGCGAAAAATTCCTTCGGAGAAGTAAGGCTAAGAAGAAGAGCCGGCTGTCATGGTAGTAAGATTTACTACATGTAAAAAATCCTCAAGCGTTAATGAAGCCTCTGAACTAAATTCAAGTCGCTAATTTCGTCACCCAATAATACCCTTTCTCCCCTAGTTGGTGAAACGTAGCAAAATTTACCTCAGACGGAAGAGAAGGCCTCATGACCTGAGTTAAGCCCCGTAAAATAAGTTATCAATTCAATTCAATAATATTATTGTAGTACAGTTATAAAGCAATCAACACTAACATATATTGAGCATTCTTTGATTCAAATGTGGGCTCTGGACAGGTAGGAGTTGGGAAAGCGACGTTGCCACATGGTGCGCGGCGGTGCTTGCTCTCACTGAATGTCAGATGCTCACTCATGCTAATCGCGCTTGCTTTAAGAAACGACAAACAACTCGCAATGGACTCTCCGAACCGCCGCAAATGAGTGCCAGCATAACCTATTACAAGAAGTAATGAGGCAGCTTAGCACTCAGTTGTCTCACATTACTCAATAAACCTTTGTTTCACTAAATGCTGCTGCAACTCTAAAATTACGTCATTAGAATTCGAAGCTTTGGATTATACAGCGATACTCTACTCACTGCAGTCTGTATCGTGTTAAGTTCACACATGAGAGGTGTTCATCGGCGAAAAGGTACATGAAGTGATACGTACAAAAGCTCTGCATTACATTGCTTTTTTCACCTATATGTAATTTGGGATTGATTTCCATTATTCTCTCGACTCCACAAAGTGGCATGTGTCATTCCCTTTCACTGCATTGCATGTGCTATAACAGCCCCAACTATCAATTAAACCGATCTCCTTCGGAACATCCGCTATTTTACGCCTACACGAATGAAAATGATTAGGTGGCTTCGTAACTGATAATGAAATAGATTGGAAAATCAACGGTTCGAATCCCCAGCGTGGTGGATTTTAAAACCTACTAAATACATATAGTCAATGTTTGCGTCGTGGCAGATTGAAATTACGTATGTTGTACAGCAAGGTGGGTACAAACGCAACGGCGGACAAGGGCTACATATTTTGCCACGGACAAAGCGATGGCTGGAAAAAACTCCCGAAGCTTTATTTATGTATTTATTCTATTTACTCTGTTTATGTATTTATTTAATGTCCAAACAGAAAATGTGACACCACGGGGAAGTGCTCTCGAAGGTTTCTATCCCTCGAAACGCTTGCATACATGGTGTCGAAGTCACTGATACATGCCGGTAAAATGAATGATTCGGAAGCTAAGCAAAGATCTTCCATTCCCACGAGGGAAGAGAGCTGTTATTAACTGCATACAGGATGAGAGTTAAAAGCGTTTGTATGAATGCTTGTCACTTTGCAAAGCTGACGGCATTGAAATCACAATCGAGCAAATGCTATCGCTACATTGTTGTTTTTAAATATTATTCTTAAGAAGTGTGATTTCATTTTCAAGATTTCACGATGGAGATGATATTTCAATATATACTACTCCGTATTCGGTCGACATTAATACAGTACCTACTGATTTCCAATTGAAATTATTTGATCACAGGTGTAATAGCTAAAAGGTTGATTCAAGAGTGAAAAAATTGATTGTTAAAAATTTACCTCTGATACGGAATGTAGGTTCGTTCATATCTTCAGCAAACATCATAATCAATATTTCTGTCCACTTACATTTGCGAACAATTATCGTTTTTTCTCTGAGAATAATAAAATCAACCCAAGGAAATAGTTCAACTGATCCCATCTTCAAATTCATCTCCTACTGAGCAATACTCAAACGATTGTTACAAATATAGATTAAATCGTAATTGAAATATGTCGTAAATAAAATGTTCCATAAAAATATTTTTTTCTGACAAATTTTCATTAGAAATTCATCTACTTTCTATTTAATGGTCCCCTTTTACTCCTGTGTGTTTGATTTCTTCTGAAAACCTCATGTAATAATTCTTCAGTCTTTTGTCGTTCACTTATCGAGCTGCCAGCGCCATTTCCGCTTCCTAATTACTTGGCTTGCCTGCCGCAGCTGCGATCAGACGACTGCCTGTGCGAGAAAAATGGTGTTCGTCCTTGATGTAAAGTGTAGTAGTCTAAAAATAACGGCAAGATGACCAAATCATAATTACGCAATACCTAAACAGAAAACTTACATTCATCGTTAACACTCTAAAACGCTTTTGTTGAAATATTGATTACTTGAGTTTGTTCCAGTTCTCAATGTTATCGAGCGCACGTTTTTGAAGTCATTGCATGATTTAAAATTCACGATCAATTAGTAGAACAGTTGCCGACAACCAGACTTCCTCGCATTTAGATTCAGAAAAAGTAAAAACGAAAGAATACATGAAAATTTGTTCTAAAGTGTCATCTCCGGACCTTTTCCTTCGATCTTTTCTGCTATATTCTTTCTTTTGTTTTTCTCCTTGGCCATTGTATAATTATTGGCTCTTATAATCATCATATTTAATATATAGTTGAACAATTAAATGCACTTCTTGTTTCGAATTACTTTAAGCGATTAAATACTGAGACGCAGCTTTATTTTCTTTTGGAATTGTTTGCAAAACATCTTAACGTCTATCATTAACAAGAAAAATATTCAATACGGGCCTATTGTCCGCATATTGCCACTCAATATTGGTATATTTCCTACTAAGCACTCTCTATTCAGTAGGTGTAAATAAATGTCTCACTCAAGGGGTAAACATTTCTGCGGAGAGCAAAACGTTTTCTCAAACTTTTCGTCTCCATCGTAACGTTAACTAGTCTAGAGGACTGGACGGTTGCAGAGACGAAAGCCATTACAAAGCACATAAAGCGAGCAGTAAAATTTTAATGACTTTATTCTGCGGAGATGTTTCAAGGCTTCTGAGCCGAACTGTTCAAGAGGATCATTGCAAATCACTCCCCATGAATGTGCGTGTAATCATGCAAAACGAATCATTAAATGTGATACTCGTATATGTTCATGCTGCTTATCGATTAGACTTAACACATAAAGTAGCTTATACAGATTTGTTAGTTTAGCGTGAACGTCTGATGCATTATCATGCTAGACGTAGTGGTAGTGACACATTATTACAGTTGTTTCAGTTTTTCTCATGTTCTTTTTATTCCAAAAGATTCGTTTTCTTTATCAAAATTCAATAACAAAAGTCTCTGAATTCTTGTAATCTGAATAATCACGGACGATCAGAGTGAATTCTTCAGTTTATGATATGTTAGGAAAGAAAGTAAAATGTGTAATACCGATAAGTTAAGCGTTATTTATGCTACGAGTGGTAAAAGTGACATTTTATTTTGCTAGTAGGAATGGTTGCGACACTAAGCCGATAGACCGAGTAACGCAATCCTACGGGTAAAATAAACGTCCACGTATTTCATACACTATTTTTTAGATAGCTTTACTGACTTTCAGCGGTACAAATCACTTTATGATACACTAAGGTTAGCAATAGCTTGTTCGGTCACATGAAAGTATTTTGTTTTCTTTGTTGCATTCACAACTTTTTTTTAAATTTATTATTAAAGTCACATCGACAACTGAGGTCATTAGCGACTACTTTAAGTACAACTTTACAATATTAACATGGCAACTTTACAATAGATATGAAAATTTACAGATATTACAATATATATGAATATGTAGAGACAGACATTACATGTATTTTTGATGTTACAAAATTAGTTTCCAGTATCCATACCAATAAACCTATTACAATTAAATTTCTTTAAGAATGTTGCTGTCTTTACAGAATATTCACAACTTTATCTGAACAGTCAAACGACGTCTCACTTTTAGCATTGGGACTAAAAACACACACCACGCATGCCCTGAAAAAAACCCTTCAACTAGTGGCTGTCTAAAAAATGATTTGTTCTTAACTCATAATATCAATAATTGAAACGTCAAATAAGTGTGGTCAGTACTTACGAGCAGAAAGGTAGTTCAGTTCGGATAAAAATAGATTTTTAAAGTATGTACCTGTAACAAAAGAGACACAAATTATCTTCATACTCATAATACCGTAGTATTATACAAATGCATACTAATTCATTTTTATAGTGTAGTAGAGAGCCACTACTTTTATAGACTTGATCAGAGTTAGAAAATTGCATAATCTTTCTCCCTAATTATTTGGTTACCCCACTCATTAAAGAATTTGCATTAGAGAACAAGATGGAGTTCAGAAGTTCTATATTATTTCACTCGATTATGGGTCACGGAAACAGTTAAGCAAAAATAAATGTTGCTGAGGAATATGTATCGATAAACACGTCTCGATTTAGTGAAATAATGGTTGAAATGCAGAAAATGGTTTTGTTCGCAAAGGAGAAACACAAACACAAAACTGTTATGGCCACTTCATGCTTTGATTTAATGCAATCTTTCTCGTTCTGGAATTTTTCTATGTATTTGCAATATTTAAGAATCGTATTATTGCTCGACAATATCGTCATTTTAAATTGTGTCTCTAATAGGAGACGCGCAGAAGCAAGTGTGTTTAACGATGAATGTGTTTTTTTTCAGCGAATTCATTCATTTTTATTTTTAATGTTGTTTAATAAAATGACTCAGGAGTATAAGCATTCTCAGAGAGAAATATACATTCATAACCATCGTTGTATTCTTCGTTAACGAATGCGCAAAATTATGAAACGCCATTTTCACAAGATTCAGAAGCTCACTGGATCAAAACAATACGCATATTAGTTAGTGTAAATGAAATAACACGTAGCGTCCAAATAACATCTTGTGCTTGAAAGCTCTTGTTCGTTGATACCTTTATATCTGTTTATTTGCTAAATTGTGTAAAAGATGATGTATAATCTTTTATCAGTCTCAACACTCAATAACTAGAAAATTGCCTCCCACTAATGTATGTTTCAAAGTAGATTAATAAGATTTGCAAGTGTCAGGGGCGTAATAATGTATTGCACTTCTGGCACTTAACATCCGAGAATTCCAATTTTCAATTATTTGTTAATTATAGGAAATTTATGAAAAGTAAATCATAATTTTCGAATCTTTCCAAATGTATTAATAGTTTGACGAAAAGAGGAAAAAAGGGAACTTATGAGAATTTATTTTAAAATGAATTTATTTTTCATTGTCGGTTTTCAAAATAAATTCAATACTCAATAAAATTATTTTATAAAACCTGCATTTAATTTTATTTACGATGCGTGTAGATGGCTGTTCCTTTTTCGTTTTTTTCTCTTATTGTTCGACGATGCTCAGCATGGTTAAAAAGTTACCAAAACCGTGATTATATTCATTTTGTAATCATTTGAGTAACATATGTACTTCTTTAGGAAAATGCTTCGTCATTCGGTATAAAACCATGTTCACAGTCATGCTAAATGATCGTCGCGGGAGAACAAGATTCTCTATCTTTGGATAAAAATGATTACCTCAGCATTCAACACTCTTGATTTATTTAATGTATCTCATTTTCCCAAACTATCAAATAAAAATGGTGACATTCGCACACAAATGTGAGGTACATTTTTTATCACATATGCAATATTCAACAAATCTTCAAGAAAGTGAGCGCGAATATTTATTTTACAATATTTTCCATGTGTATCATGAATATGATAATATCAATTGAAGACATCGGGCCAATAACATGCTATGCCACTATTCGTAAATTTTGAGAAAAAGAGAAATGAAGGCTTAGACATTGCATTCTACACATTAGGATAAAGAACATTAAAAATATGAATTGCACGGCCTTCTTTAAAATAATAAACCAACACCTAGATATATCTATTGAGCGTCGAAATACACTATTTCTGTTTTTAATCAGAAATGTGGCATAGTATATTATTGCCCAAAAGTTTTCAATTTTGTATCAGATATATGTATAGATAATTTGTCTTTCTTTTCCGTATGTTTCTTGGAGAAAGAAGCCAAATGCAATTCGCTGCAGGCAGGTTGCAAACCTTACAATCATACATGCATTGGTTTGACTCCTCATACAACAATAGTCCACAGCCCACTCCCCGATTCTTTATTCATTACCCTGATGTTCCTGCCACCCTCCTCAAACTTTTCAAACGTGTGTTAACTACATGTATAATAAAGCCTGTATTTTGCATTAATTTCTACGATGGGCGTTTTACATCAAATCTGCTTCAAGTTTGATACTAAAGACCTACCAATTTTTATAATTTCAGTGTATGTATTTGAAGGGGCTTACCATTATTAAGATCTTTGAGGTTTATGAGTGATGGTCGAATGATTAGATGACAGCGATAATGATGATAAGCGAATGATGATGGGGAAATGGTAGAATGAGAAACATTAAGCCGAGAGCACGTTTTTCCCTTCACAAATTCCATGTGGTTTGGCCGGAGATCAAATCCAGATACCATTGATGGAAGGTGGTGATGAAAGTGATGATTTAACCATTATGTCACGCCCTCTTCATTTTTTTAAGGAATTGTTTGTTGTTCATCCTGAAGAGCGGATTTGTGGTATGAATTTGACAATATTTTTCTTCATTCACAACTATTATTATTATTATTATTCCATTACATCACGACTAAAGATGTTATGAGTCGGCTGAATATAAAATCTACTCCAGGTTGCAACCAGCTACCTAAGGAGCAGATCCGGTGACTATCGGTGCCTCTACAATACTTTACGCAAAATGTGGGCTGTTCCAAGTAAAGCGATTTCTTGCACTTCCCAGTCTTTTGAATTACCTGGGAGTTTAGACAAGTTCTTACTCAAATTTTGCGGAACAAATCCCAGAGCTCCGATAACTATCGGGACGACCTGTGCTTTTACGCCCCACATTCGGCTGATCTCGATTTCCAAACTCTTGTATTTAAGACGTTTCTCTGCCTCCTTAGTAACGACGTTTAGATCGCAGGGTACAGCAATATCGATAAGTAAACACGATTTTTTCGACAAATCCCGGATAACTATATCCGGTTTGTTTGCCGCTATCGTGCGATCAGTTTGAATTTGTTGGTCGTACAATATCGTACACAATCCAACAGACGTCACCGGTTTTGGTGAGTGTTCGTACCACTTGGGGCATGTGTTTGGAACTTTGAGTGCGGTACAGATCTGCCAGTGGAGGTAGCTACACACCCTGTCATGTCTTTTCAGGTATTCCGTCTTTGCTAGGATTGGACAAGCTGAGACAATATGATCAATGGTTTCTACTTGCTCCAGGCAAATGCGGCATTTATCATCTTGGGAAATTTTGAGAACCGCTTTATCATAATGTCGTGTTCTCAAGGCCTGATCTTGGGCAGCTATTACAAGTGCTTCCGATTCTGGCTTCATTCTTCCCCTTTTAAGCCACATAAATGATTGATCTTTATTGATCTGCACCTTGTCCATTCTTTTTAGGTATTGTCCGTGGAGTGGTTTGTCTCTCCACGATTTCTTTAACATTTTTTGTGTTTCACACTTCATGTTTAGCAGCATCAGAAGTTCAGTGTCTGTGTTATTCGACGTGTCTTGCCTAGTTTTCTTCGCAATGCTTCTAGCTACACTAACAATGCCTCTGTTTCCCATTCTTCGGTCAGATTTCATGACCTGCATCATTATTATTATTATTATTATTTTTATTATTATTATTATTATTCCATTACATCACGACTAAAGATGTTATGAGTCGGCTGAATATAAAATCTACTCCAGGTTGCAATCAGCTACCTAAGGAGCAGATCCGGTGACTATCAGTGCCTCTACAATACTTTACGCAAAATGTGGGCTGTTCCAAATAAAGCTATTTCTTGCACTTCCCAGTCTTTTGAATTACCTTGGAGTTTAGATAAGTTCTTACTCAAATTTTGCGGTACAAATCCCAGAGCTCCGATAACTATCGGGACGACCTGTGCTTTTACGCCCCACATTCGGCTGATCTCGATTTCCAAACTCTTGTATTTAAGACGTTTCTCTGCCTCCTTGGTAACGACGTTTTGATCGCAAGGTACAGCAACATCGATAAGTAAACACGATTTTATTATTATTATTGTTATTATTATTATTTTTATTATTATTATTATTATTATTATTATTACAATCGATGTTTGACCGTTCAAAGAATTTACTTTTGCAAATTGCTTACGGGGCAGCGGCAGTTGCGAAATGGGAAATATATTCCCATGTCATTGTCAAAATTTAGAACTGTGAGCAGGTGGTGGTGTGTAAACCAAATCTTATTAATTATTAAAAATGAAATGACAGAAATATATTGCTGGGTGTTTCTTTTCTTACATTACATAAATACGTAATCGTCTTAAAGAGATACTTTCGAAGGTTTTTTTGAAATTCGACGACAAAACTAAATTACGTGTGATGTGTGTTCGTGTGATGTGTGTTCGTGTGATGTGTGTTCGTGTAATGTGTGTTCGTGTGATGTGTGTTCGTGTGATGTGTGTTCGTGTGATGTGTGTGAGTGTGCGCGCGCGCACATGTCTCCTCTGGCTATGGCGCTAGTGTCGTCGGAAGAACGCGGAAACGCCAACAGAGGGAATCGAGCTTCGTCAGCGCGCAGCGTGCGACCGCTGTTTACTCTCCCAAACGCTACACGGGCCACCAAAGGAGCTTCTCATTTTCTTCCCAGGGCATGTGGCTTTTGCAACTCACGACACATCTCAAAGACATTGGCTAGGCCCTTGGCCATCGCAGGTATAATTTTTGTCTTGAGAGAGGATATTTTCATTTAAAATGTTATTTAGAACCAGCCTGAATGGTCGAAATGACTAGACCACTCTAGCTCCGAGACGCGAATAGATGCAGGTTCTGGTTCTGCCCAGTGTGTGGATATTTGCCTTGTTTTTTACTTTCTCGTATACGTACGTATATACGGAGTAATGCTGCGAAAAATCGATTTCGAGATTTCAACAAACCAATTAATTAATATGCACATTTCCAGCTACTTGTAAACATTTTAGCATTTGTAAGTTGAAGAGCTTTAAATTACTTCAAATGAAGTTTTTCGAAAACTAAAAAGTTTTCTAGGAAAAGGAGCCTCAAATTTTGCATTCATAGTGGCGCATAAACGCTATTCTCTTAAAAACGACTCCAATTCATTTAACGAAAATTGCCATATAGGACGAGGTTTTACTCTTCAATAATATTCTTTAAATAATACATCGGTTCTACTATTAGGAAAACGAAAAATTGAGAAAATGTTTTAAAAAAAAATGTACTTTGGGTGGCGATAGATGGCAGCTGGCAAGAGTAAGTGGTAAGCCCGAAAATCTAGCATACAACAAAGAAAATAAAAAACTAATACGAGGAAGTCTGTGCCATTATTTAGACTACTAGTTTGTATGTGTTGTAAAGCGGAAGGTCTCAGAAGTATTTACTTGGTATGCACCAACACATCACGCTCTAAAGTGCGCTATTACGACACAAGTCTGAACAAAAATTTGAAATTTCACGTAGCCCCCCCCCCCCCCAAATAGTGTTCAATCACGTGACTCATATCGTATATTGTGCAAGATATGAATCACGTGATTTTAGCATATCGTAGTGTTCAGCAATCTCGATCATCTGCGCATGCGCAATGCGAGTTGCTTTCGCGCAGATGCTCAAAGGGGTATACAGCGATCGAGATAAAGTTGTCCATTGCTGTAGGTCGCACTGAAGAGTATCGTTTCCCAACGTAACTGTATCGTATAGTTGGAGTTCACGAAAGCGCAGAGGTTCAAAAGTAGGTTCATATCGTATACGATATTGTGCTTCACGCTGTGGAAACACTCTCTAATGTAAATGCAATCTGACACTCTCAGCACTTTAGTAGTGTACTGAATAGAAATCGAATATGTTTGTACTGACAGCTGAAACTCTCTCTTCACGTATCAGATGAAATGCTCGAAGGGACCTCCTCCTGCCTGAATACAGCCTCCCGCTCGTATTTGATAGGAGACTCAAACCGGATAAAAATGCTTGGTGTAATATCTATTGTCTACCGGAATGCTAAATGCGTGCTCGGAGAGTTTGTTAATCAACAATACAAACACAATACAGTGTACAGTATTTATCATCAAAGGTGCAAGTACCCGCCCGGAATTTGGCAAGTTTGTATTTCCGGAGCCATGCTATACGAATAATATTTTTGTCGTCCCTCACTACGAGAATCCCATGCAGGAAATTTTGCCGTTGAATTTTGATTCATCGTGTATGTTCGTACTTAACGCTATGTATTACGAAATGAATGAAATAAGTGCTGTCATTGTCAAACTGTTGTATAATTAAGGTGACCAATCGTCGTCCTTTGGGGAGGACAATCCTTCTTCTATAGGTTCTGCCCTTCCTCAAAAAGTGTCCTCCTTAACAATATTTAAAAACTAATCTGTTAATCTCTGCATTCAGAGACGCCGCGCCGAACTGTTACGCTTTACATGACGGTACAGTTCGAAAAGACGCGATTAGTGTTGCCAGATTAGGTAAATTCCCGCTGTTTTCATAAGTGACAGCTTCGTTTTTCAGATTTTTGGAGAAAAGAGAAGTCAAGATTGAATGTTGATACTCTAACTGCAACACTTAACGAAAAATTCAATACAAAGGATTTTTCTTACCCCGAAATTTCCAATATATAGTTAGAAAATGATATTTGGCAAAAATATTCATTCAATAGAAAAATACTCGTTTAAATATACAATTAAAAGGGTTGAAAGCATAATTAGTGCATTCATTTATTTACGTTGTACTTTTTGCTTTAATTTTTTCGTCATTCCTTTGGTTACAAAATAATCGGTTACCTCAGTGTATTGTGATGAGCAGGTTTGAATGGCTTGGCCACCGAAGAGTCTCCTATCGTTTAACGAACTCTGCGCGCGTTGATTGAATCCGAGCAAGTGAGTCGGAGGCGGGAGCCCCTTCCCATGCCCAGTCATTTAATTCTCCGGGCTTCCGTTCCACTATAGCGGCGGCCGGCGGCGCCACTTTCTACTTCGGAGCCGCGCTGATTTCGCTGTCGTCTCCAGTTACCGTCTACAGCAGGAGCTCTCAAAGGGGTCGGTATCGACCCCGTGAGGATAGATGAAATTATAGAGAGGCTCATTGAAGATTAAGAGGTCGACGGGGTCAATAGCTGAATATGAACTACCGACTGATCAAGATCCCATTGATTACAAGTATTAATGACCCTGATTTGTTTTCGGATTGTTTTCTACCAAACGTCTAATAATAGATTTCCAATTCGTTCATCTGGCTTCGTATTATTCGTTCATTATTAGGACGTTTAGAAAACTTAAGAAACGATAACTGCATATTTCCAGTTACTAAATCGCACAAGAAAATATTCTCCGCGATATGCAATACAGAAATTTTATGGCCAGTTCTTAAAACGCAATCAATATTTTGTAACCGTTGCACAGCAATAAAGGTAATAAACTGAACTATTAAGAAGAGGAAGTAAGTCTCCAATTATTAACAAACGAGATATTTACAAAAATATCGATACACGGATCGCCACCTTTAAGAAATGTATGTGTAATTCTTTTATTATGATTATGTGCGCTGTATGTGCATTATATCATAAAATAGTCAAATGTGATAGGGGTCGATGAAGAAAACATTTTTTAAAGGGGTCTATGCAATAAAAGTTTGTGAATCTCTGATCTATAGCGTATTCTTGATCCAAATAATCGAAGCTCTGCATGGGCCCTCTCAACCTAATGAAATAAGGAACTAATACTGACGCTTGAGTAACGTATAGTAATGATCTTCGCGAAAAATATAAAATTGTCGAATATTTTTCTTAAAAATTTGGAATTTAGAGAAGTTATTTGTGCAATAATAACTAATTTTTATTAAGAACTCCTTGAGTTGTGCAGTCGAAGTAGTGACACTATAGAACACTTCATTCACAGAGACATAAATTTGCTCATTAGAAATTGCTCCGCCTCAAGAAATGTAAAAGCTATAAATTTTTGATACCGTGTGAAGTAATAAATCATTATTAACTTTACGATGGCGAGCAATGAACCATCACTTCAGGATGTATTTTTAAAATAAAATGAACTTTCGGGACGTTATAAACAGAGACACCTATTGATTACCTGCCATTATTATTCACACCACCAACTCCGTTAACTTATGGCCCAAGTATTAATTTAAATGACTTACAAGAGCACTTCGTCATTCTTCATTTAAACGTTTCGTGTGGAGTACGAGCCCACGTATCTTGAGTGAGAGGAATCTCCGCGTAGTACTAGGCGCCTGTTGCTGCGCACTAGAGCTTTGGCCCGTATTTGCAGACGCTCCGCTCTCAGCGCAGCTCCGGGCCCTGTGTACACTTGGCCCACTCCCGCGCAGCCTCAGCGCGGTTCCCACGCGCCCACGCCGCCGCCTCCCACCGCTCCGCCCACGCCCCCGCCCTGTCCCGGCACTTACACTCTCCGTCCCGCCTCTTCCCTTGTCTCCCTCTTCCGCCCCGGACCCTCCCCCTCCTGCTTCCGTACCAATTTCTCATGTTGAACCCCAACACTTCCTCATCTCTCCCAGCCGTTCCTGAATTATTCTTCCCTCCGAAATTAAATGTCCCCGGTTGTCGCCTTTGCCGCAGTACTAAACTTACCGTCGCTCTCACTTCCGTCCTCACCGTTACACTTACCGCCAGCCTCACCGCTGCTCTCAGTGCCGCCCTCAGAGCTGCCCTTTTGCCACCCTCATCGCCACCCCCACCACCACCCTCACCACCTTCATTGCCGCCTTCATCGTCGGCCTCGCCGTCTTCCCCACCGCACCGTCACAGACGCCCTCACCACTACCCTCACCGCTGCCCTCCCCGTTCTCCTCAGTGCCGTCCACACCGCCACCCTCACCATAACCTGCAATGCGGCCCTCCCACCACCTTCCCCGCTGCCCTCCTCGTGCTTTCAGTGCCGCCCAGACTGCCACCCTCCCACCATCCTCACCTACTTCCTCAGCACCCCTCCCATCACCGCCCTCATCTCCCCTTCCATCACCGCCCTCATCGCCGCCCTGATCATCCCATTCTATTTGCCCTCTGACCCTTCCCGCGTCCTCTCTCTAGCCGTACCCAACACTTCTCTCGCTTCTCCGTCATGCGCCGTCTCGCCTCCGCCTCCCCACTGTTCTTTCGTTGCTGCGCACTGTTGGAGTTACAGCGGGACAGCGTCGGCACCGCCGGCGGCGACGACGACGACTATGCGAGACGACGGGACGTTCCTTCATCGCTCCCACTCCCCTGCGCATCGCAGTCCCGTTCCCGCTGCACCTGTTCCGCGCGGTGGCTGCGGCGTAGCTGCTCTCCGTTCGCGTGCGACGCGCCGCCGCCGCCGCCGCCGCTCGCCATTGTGCAGCCCCGCGTCGCTGCGCCCGCCGATGGCCACTTGTTCCGCAACTCGCGTTGCGCCGGATTGCGCGCACGCCGAAGATGAGCTTCTCAAGAAGCGGTCTAACGGCCTCGGATCACGTGGGCCGCACTCTCGTCAGAATACATGCTTTGGATACTGACTGCAGGCACGGGGCTTGACACAAACACCTGGAGTTACGAAAATTTGGAAGTGCGACGTTAATTTGGTACTTCAAGAAACTCACTGTCAATCATGGACATTTAAGAATATGTGAAACGTAGAAATTAATATGTTATTTAGGAATGAATGAAAGGAATATGAATGTAAAATGAAGTAATCAACTATACATTTAAAACACTAACGTCTTTCGTTGAGAAAGAAATTTGAGCTTTCTAATTAATTAAATTTTAAGTTTTTTTGTTTTAAATGAAAAATAGTGAGCCCTAGATATCATCACTTACTCTTATTAACTACTTTTATGATAAAACCACTAAATTCTAATTATATACTAATAAAATATAAGGAACGCTTATATGCAGTCATTTGTTCCTGTCATGTTCAAGGCCAACTGTAATACAATGGAGTTGCTCTTGGTCATTTTGTTTAGCGAGTAACAATCGAAAGCAGTCGACATTTCGTCATGCGTATGAGAGTGAGGTTATACATGATTGAAGGTTATCATTGCATCATGAGGTTATAGTTGAAGCAAATAAGGCGATTTTTTAAGTTAAGGTGGATAACTGCACATCCTACTATCGTTCCCTACAACATAAATGTGCAGATCTTAGTAAATATAAAATGAATAATCATTGTATTGTTCCAGAATTTGTAAACCTCCATCATTTCATTAGTTTCAGAGAATACGTGTGAACATGAAACATATTTTTGTGGTTTTTGATTTTCCATATAGTTCAGTATTTTTATATTCTAACGTTTCTACATCTTTTTTTCCTTCCTCCTGCTTGATGTAACTGCAGGTCAACTACTTCGAAGATGAAAATAATTAGATTTTTGATCATTTGGATTGCATTTGAGAATAAGAGGAGTTTATAGAAATGTAATGTATCAACAACTAAAAATTACGAGCCCATATTGTCCATATTAAAGAAAGAACACAGTATTTCGTTTTTAAGTTCATAAAAAATCTAAAATATTCAAATGTAAATAAGAAAATATTATTCTAATAACATCAGTTTCACGAATTCTTGAAGATATTACATAACTTCTCACTATTGTCCGATTAAAAAAAGTTAGTGATTGACAGTTATGTTTCTGAGGCTGTTGCTTCATAAAATATGAGTATATGATTTGGTTACTTTTATATTTATTTCAAGTGTGTATTTTCGTGTCCGGGAATACGTGCTCAGTGATATGCAACCTGTCAACGTCGCTCCATTCCACATGCAATTGTGATTCACCAACTTCTTTTAATCGGACCCTAGTTGAAGATAAGTTCGATTGATTTCAACTAAATAAACAAGCTGAGTAATAATTGTATTAAGAATTCATTTTAAGACAATTTGTTCAAAAATTCAGATGTACGATAAAGGAATACGATAATTTCGTTTAGAAATGTCAGTTTATAATCAGTTTGATTCGAGTTCACAAGGATTCTGAACATTGACGCTGTCCTACTAACCAACTCTAGCGAAAACTAGCCAACTCCAACAAAATTACTTGCACAGGTAGGCAAAATATCCTGCTGACTACTCAACAGGTTAAACAAATAAAAACACTTTCTCAACCCAGGAGGCGGACACGTTTTACGTTAAGATGTTTACCGAAACTTCACCTCCACGTTTTCCTTTCTGAATGCACCCTCAGCGCTCGAGCCAATGGCCTTAACCCGGGGGCAGTGAATGCTAATCGCGAAGGGCTGCTGAAGACTCGCCCTTCGTGAGCGTGATTCGCTGATTTCCCTCTCCTCGGGGCCCTCTCTTTTCGGTGTTTGCAGGTCGAGCACGGGTCTTCACAGACCCAGATGGCATATGCGGTGTTCCGAGCGTTGGGTCAATAGAAAGACGTATTTGCGCAAAACTCTGCCTTTGACTGCTTAAAAGGTGTGTCTTTCAAATATTCTGGAAGAAAGAAGTTAGTTTGCGCAATAATTGACACACTGATAAAAAATATTTGAAGAAACTCGATTGGCATCATGTAGATGGTACGAGTACTTTATACTAGTAAAATTTATTTACAATTCACCTCCGGCCCTATATAAATAAGATGAGAGACAATATACACATGTGACAGTGTATATGAAAGAAAATTTGGAATAAATGAAGCCATTCTTTACATTGCGCTATAAAACAGTGTGTTTCATATTGGAGACGTTCTATGGAATACACGCATTGAACAGTGGATCTACTTAGAACATTTAAAGTCAGTATGTTATAACATTTGGTTCGTAATAATAATAATAATAATAATAATAATAATAATAATAAGCATAAATAAAATATGTCTGTACTTTTTCATGCTGTTTTAGTAACATTAGAACGTCATTTATCGCAATATAAACACTACTTAGCTCCATGTTCTGTATATCTACTCATCAGCAATGAACAATAACGAAAGGAATTAAAGATGTCGTTTTTGCGGGGCGGGGTGGAGCGTGAGACTCGGACTTCTCTTGTCGCGGATTCGTTCTCGCCCGAATGCAGATCGCTTCTCACGATAACACGCGCCCCAGTTCCTCCGCGCTCCGGGCAGTGGATCCGGTTCTTCCGTAGAGATGACATAATTTATAGCGGAGGTCTACAAGACACGATCCTAAGCACTTAACATCAAAGTTGGAGAGGACTCTCCGAGAAATTCCGAAATACAGCTCAGTCGTTCTAGTTTGAGTCAGGTTATATGGGCTGATTAAGTATCGAAAGTTTTCCGAGTGACCTCATTACCTGTTTACCTACGATCTACTCCTAATTAACGATTTGCTAGACAATTTCCGTCAACTTTTAATTCTTAATATGAATATAGTTTAATGGTCCATTTTATAAATAAGTAGTTGCAATTGAGACCCTGGAAGTTATTTAATTCAGGATTTAAGGTGAGAATGAAATGGTGCAGATAAAGAGATAGTTTACATACTATGAGGAAATAAATCATTTTCCACAGTCCTGTGAGGTCAACATTTTAAGGATTGTTTATTATTTTGGCGAGGCATTGAAAGATAATATTGAAATCTGTTTTGATGGGCGTTAAACGACTTCAGGAAACTCCAAAGTGGTTGCTTGGACAAACATCTGAACTTTCTGTGCAACTATTCGAATACTAATTAAAATTAATTTTACTGTATACATATACATTTCTACATTTTAACCATCATTAATTCGTACATTATTATTGATATGAAAATAATACTATTTTCGAAAAAGAGATAATTTGTTCAAAAATATAAGCTTGAAGAAGTAGTTGTAGCAAAAACAAAAAAAAATCTTCAAATAAACAACACTTTTTCAACTACCGCTGAATGTAATCTTGATAACTTCCGTGCAAACATGCCTAGCTGAATAATATAACCCAACTTAATACTGACGTCACCTCACGTAGTGTTATCGAGATGTCACATTTTCTTAGCAGGAATTTCATTTATGAGAATGAGAATTTTATTCTCCGCACGACATAATTCTAACCTCACTCAAGGGCTAATTTCACCAGATTTCATATCGGTACAGCTCAGTGGATGTTGGATGCGTGAATGTTGTTCGGAAGAAGCGCTGGAAAGCACGAACTGCTAATCTGACAATCGGAAGCCGCAATAATTTGTTGTAGTCCGATTTCTGTTAATTATGGTATCATGAGAGAGGATACCCAGTCAGATCTGAAGTCTTTTCGCTTCGCCTTTCCTTCCGGCTTATTATTTAAAGGTGGTGAAAGCTGCAAAAAGAATTGACTTACATCAATATATGATTGTGCTTTCATTTAGAATTTCAATATGAACGTGAGATTCTCGTTATTTTTAGGGGACATCGCTTTTCAACTTTCTAATATATTTAACATAAAAATTTCGATCGTATATACACTTGTACTATTCATAATGAACTTCGCCAATACTACCATTTACTAAGAGAGAATGCCAAGAAGGTATTACCGTAGAAACCCCTGATAGGTTCTGTTGAAAGTAAATTAGTCCTTTATATTTTAAATGAAAGATAAGTTAAGGGAAATTATGATTTGTTTTACCAGAAAACATAAAAATATTATGTCTGAAATACTAGAATAAAGTAGAGATAAAAGTTCGGATTCAAATGTAAAAGGAAACGCGAAGATTTGAGTTTTCGAATCCCTTACAGGACTCTCCTATTTAGCCCCATTCACAGTTTTCAGGTGAATATGACTAAGCGGTCCAACACGGAAGGAGCAAAATTAAGTTCCCCAACTGAAACGCCGTTAGTTTTATGACAAGGCGGAGCCGCATATTCCTATTTCAGCAAATTCGAGCCATTCCTGAATAGTGCAGAATGAGTTACTTTCTAATTACCAAGCACCAAACATTCGGTGCTCGTCCTGCCCGCCGGTGGCAGTGTGTATCTTTATGACACATCAAAGGAAGCGAATGTCGGCCCCGTGGCAGTAATCCCGTAGTGATCTTGGACCGTGGGGTCGCGGGTTCGTCCTTTCATCTCCTATTATCACCATATCGTTTCATCCTCATATCCTCATAACGTTACATCCAATAGTGGTCGCTAATGACCTAGTAGTTGATGCAACCTTAAATAAATAAAAAAAAGGGAAGCGAACATTCACCGAACATCTCGGCTTCTCAGACTTGGGCGAGCAGTCGTCCGGTACTAGGTATGCGTTGTCGATGTAAATATTTTCAAACCATCGATACTGTTTATTAAATAATCAATGTTTGCAACGTCGATTTTTTGAAACCCACATTTTTTTATCATCGATCTGTTGCGCTAGATGTTTTTACTTGGCTGATATTTTAATTTTGAATGAAAAACATACAATCATTTTAAAAACCTGTAATAAGTTTTAGAAAAATTGAACATTCTTCAGATCCAAAGGACCAAAATTGAAAAACAATTAAAACTGTTTTCGAGTTTCCATTGATAAAAGAAGTCCATATCATTTTTTAATTATTCAATCAGATAATAAAAGTTTTGTTAAATGTCCTGATCATTTTTGACTGTTTTTGTCAGATACTTATCAATTAAATATACAAACGCGACCACCGTCAAATTACCCCCTCCCCCCGCGTTAGCAGTAATGGATTACTAAAGCAGTTTTGTAATAACATCAAGTTTTAAAAAAAATTTTTTGGAGTCGATGTTTTGTTTATTCGATTTAATTTTGAACATCAGTATTTTGTCGGCGAAGTATTGAAACATCAATATGTTGATGGCGATGTCTCATCCATACTTGGTACTCGCGAAATGTGTGGCTCTGTCTTGATGTTTTGAGCACGATGTTCCACCGATGGTTTAATTTGGAACATCGATGTTTAGAAACCGGTATTTTGGTGGGGATATCGCATCCGTACTCGGTCCTCGCCGAATGTGTGGCGCCGCCGCCTTGATGGTCTTCCCGCACTGCACCGTCGTGCGCTGGAGCCGGCGTTTTCCGCCATGCGGAATGCGGCTGATCTCAATTGCAGATCCCTCGATAGCCAGCGGCTCAGCCCCCGCCCGCCATGTCCAGCCGCCGGGCCGCCTGGAAACCACGTTCTGCTTTCTGGAGGTGGATGGATTTCTCTGCTCGCCGTTACTTATCGCCGACACTTATCACTCATGGGGAAAGTATGCCTTCGTTGTAACATCTTTCCTTGTATTCTGCTATGCTCTGCAGTATTTAGTCCATCAATTGCGAAAGTTTGTCCGTTCGCTGATTTAACGTTATCGAATGTTGATCGTGTTCCTGTTACATTTCATCGTATTTTTCCTCCGACTGAAGGATATTCGCTGGAACAAGCTGAAATAATTTTTACTAATTAGTTACCGCCTCTTATTAGTTTTGTTTCCTATGCGGTACAAATGGCTCAGGAAACATGATCTACAAGAAATCAAGGCCGAATCGATACTTTGCAAATGACAAGTGCTCAAAACAATGTGCTATATATGTAATTTCAGTTTCATTGGAACATATTGAAGTATAAATGGTGTTCGCATTTTGCTAGAATTTTTGTCGCAAAATCTGACTTCCGGAGACATGTGATTTTTGGCACTTCAATGAATAAATGTGATTCACGGAGGTCACCAGAATATTTCGGTTATCGTATTTTGCTAAGTTGCTCCTTGGTCCATTCAAGAAAAGAGATTTGTACATGATTTATTCGCAGATGTGTATTGTAATTGCATGTACATTACATTTAATCTATTTCTGGCCATTGTCAGTTAATTTTACCCAGCATAAACCAGTTTTTAATAAGACTGAACATAATTTATTTCGAATTTTAAAAATTAAAACTAATATTCCACAAAAATGCTTTAAATGTAGAAAATCAACGTTCTAATTTTCATATAATCCTGGGTTCTCAGGCTTATATGAGCACCTCAACGGTCAGAAAGAATCATTTTAATGTCAATGACATTTCAACGGTTATAGACACACATGACCCTGAAAATATCAGTTAATACGTTTACAAAGAGTGTAAAGTATTAGACCTATTCCTCTTGCATTGTGCAGCCAGGAATGGACAGCTACGCCTTTTCTATTCTCTGAGCTGCGTTGCCTGGGAGATGACGTAATTCTCAGAAACTAGTTTGTGCGCAGAGGTGTGGCAAGGAGCACGCTACTCTTCTCAAATGTCGGCGAAGACTTTAAAGAGGAGACATGCATGATCGAAAATATTAAATGTTAATAAAGCGCTCCGTGTTTGAGTCTCGTCATACAGTTTCAGTAATGGGATTATATGGGATTTTAAAGTTCTGGAGCAATATGCTAATTATTCGATTGAAATTATAACGTAGTTTTATGCACATGTACTTGTAGCATCTAGTTTTTTTTTCATTTTATCGCACTGAACAAAATATTAAGTATTTCTAGATCGACATTTTTTTTTAAAAATAAATCTTTCTCATCTTCAGTATCGTTAAAGGAACAAAATAATAATAAATAATAAAAATAAATTTATCCCAACTAAGCATTTTACCACTTTACTAATACTACATGTACAATGACGATTGCCAATGTTCATATGTTAGCATTCTAAAAATGTTTAATTTTCTAATTCCTGATTGAAAAATTATGATTACTTAATTACACATAAGTATGGCAGTAAGCGCTTTAACGAAATTCTTCTCAGAAAAACTAGCGGTTACTTCAACTTCAGACGAACAATTTGTCTCAACGCACATAATGCACGTCATTGAAGTTACCTCTTTTCTGCTGTATCATTGTTTTTACGTTATAACGGGCGTAGTAGACTTGCATACCTGAAATGTAAACCGTGTAATTCATAAATTGACAAACATATTCAATTTCAAGTGCTATTCGTATGTTCAACGTTTGGAATGTCATACACAATATTGTTGTGTATTCTACTCCAGGAAATAGATCTGCATCTCATTTATACGAAGTAAGTTTTTTAAAAGATTAACCATCTTCATAATTCAGTTATAACTGATTTAAAATACATGTTCATTTATTTTGATTACACTTGTGAATGGTCGTAATTATAGGTGCACAATTGGATCGTGTTTTTCGTCCACATTCCCAGCGAAATGTTGAGGAAATGGTGAGATGGCACCCTTGTTGATGGATTAGTGGTGTTTCTGGACTTTCCTTCTCTTTCCCAAAAATCGTCAGAAGATATTTACTAAACCGTTCTTTTAAAATTCATTTAGGAAACATCAGTCTCTAACCATAAGTTTAAACGTTCAGCGACGACGACGACAACGTCGACTGCGACGACGACGTCGACAACGACGACAAAACGACGACGACGACAACAACAAGGACAATGACAACTACAATGACAAAGACAACGACGACGACGGCGACGACGACGACGACGACAACGACAACGACAACGACAACGACAACGACAACGACAACGACAACGACAACGACAACGACAACGACAACGACAACGACAACTACAACGACGACACCGACGGCTCTTTCATCGCTGGGTACAGTCGAACGCCTGGTCATATATGAAAGCGAACTATTTTGGGAGTACATCAAGGATTTCTGGCAGATATACGCGTTCCTTTTGACTAGTACATCACTGGGTGTTTGTATCTTCAGTACATTTTATTTCATATCAAAGTTCCTTAATATATTTATACCTCGTCTGCATTTATGAATCTGAGAACATTCGATGAGGTTGAATCTGATACGGGAAACGAACAGGTGACCTCAATATTCTTCTCGAATGTATAAAATAAATAAACAATAATTATCACAACAATTTAATAACAATAACAAAACAGGACTTTTCGCAACGTTCTAATGAAGTGTGGACTGACTTTTGCCCAAATAATCAGCATTAGGTGATGCTTCACACATTCACACACATCGTCTTCATGAGTTCAAAAAGAATATTTTCGCCCTCTCTTCGAAAAAAAGAAGAAGAAAAAAAAGGAAAGAAAACCGACTGCGGGGAGCCCAAGGCCCCCAATTCCGTCACGTGGGCAATCAGTCACCGCCTCCTGCCCACCGTCTCGCGTCCGACCGCGCCTTCTTCCACGGCCCTCCGCTGGTCCAGCGCCGGAGGCGGCGGCGGCGGCGGCGGCGCGCGTGAGAGGAGAACGCGCAGCGTTGCCGCGTCCGCCGACCTCGTCGCCGCCGCCGCCGCCGTGGCGACAGGAGCAATAGAGAAGGGCTTCCGCCTCATTGGGGCCCATTCAGTCGCGAGCGGAGCGGAGCGGAGCGGGGTCGGAGCAGAGCGGAGCGGAGCGGGCTGCCCGTCGTCTCCGTCGGCCTCTTCTGGGAGATAAAGCGGCGGCGAAGGGAAGAGAAATAATTGCACTTGGTGGACTAGGGTGAACAGGCGCACTCTTTTGAGGACACGTGTTCTCTTTTTTATACGGTACTCACTTTTATACTCGTTTTTGAATGGACTCCTCCTTTTTTATCCTTCTTTTATGTAAGAGAGCATTGAGTCGACGTGTTTTTTAGGGGGTGGGTAGGACGGCGTAATCTCCTTAGAGCCTATGTGGATGTGACAAGTCAGCGAGTATGTAAATCACACGAGAAATACGTAAACACCCCCCTATAAAAACGCAAACTTCGCTCGAGTTAAAGCACAGAAATTTCACAGAACTTAGCTAATAAGATTTAATTCCGAAATTGTTTTGTAAGTAGAAGGTTTCTTCTACGAAGAGAACGGGTTGTTTCGATATATTAGAAATTGGGTCGGATATCGAATTAATCTGTGATGTGTGTCTCAGGTCAATCTTTTAAGACTTCTTTTTTGTCACTGCAATTTAGGAATTATATGCCAATCAAATTACTCGGAAATGCAAATATACAATTATATCCAATAAAATTATATGCATATGAAAAACTTGCAGCATCCTCGAATATACGTTGTAGATTTTGGTCCTACTTGAGATCGAATATCATTTATTAAAAACTTAATATCTTGAGGGAGATATAGAAATACATAAGCTGACATTCAGTACGTACTTAGTGTTAAAATTATTTTAGATTTCATGATTGAAAACAGCTTCGACTTTGTCTTAACAGGTTGCATGTCATTAGACTCATTTCAAATGTTTACTTCAGATCCGATTTTCTCTGAAACGTTTGCTGATGTACTTGACAGGTGTCCAAGGAACTTGACAGTTGTCCATTGTTCGTTCCCTGCCTTTGGATTAGTGTCGCGTCGTTTACGTGACGTTTGCACAAAAACGCTCATACACCTTGCGGACATTAGTGCGTTTATCATCTTGAGTCTATTCTTCCAATTCTAGAGCCGTTTTGTTGAGAAAAAAAGGTCGGTTAACTTCTTCCAACACAAAACGGAGCAGGATCTTCTGTACACAGACCGAGAGAAATCCCCATTGTCAAAATACGACAAATGGGGAATCGAATTGCTACCGTTTCTGTTAGGTATCCAGAGGACGAAACAAAAATATTACAATGACTGCAATGTACCCACCCTGCCGGAAACGAAGTACTCGTATGCATACGTGATGACAAGTTCCAACGTAAATAAAGATATTTCTGAAATATATTGTTAATTATTTATTATTTTCACTCGTATTCGCCTGAAGAAGGGAGCCGAGAATATGCCAGGAGGGTCTATAAATCGTTGTTAATGTTTCTATTTCCCCAAAAATTGCTCCATTCCGACCTAGCGTTTCTTTCATCAAATTTGTCATAAGAATCTCTTCTATCATCTCCAAATATTCTCGCCTATGATAGGAATTTTTTCACCCTGAATGCACACATCATTTGGGAGTGTTTCGAAGAAACGGACATTAGTTAAACTACAATCGTCAGAGGGGAAACGTGTGACGTGGGCAAAGATAGTACATGGTTGGTAAATGAACTTTGTTTCCTTGATCGTCGCTGCGCTAATCCACCGCCACCGGAAGACTGTTAACAGCCGGATAACTGTTTCATATACAATTAAAGATCGTACTTAGCTTAAAAGGAAAATATTTATTTAAGAATTATATTAACGAATTAGTTACCATTTGTACTATCTAAGAACTAAATATACCTGTAACGAGAATTGTACTCGTACTTCAGCGTCTGGGCTCATGTACCCCAATCTGGATCAAATTTTCTGTCCAATTCCCCTTTGATCCATTAAGCAAATGCTAAAAACTGACTCCTCTTGTGCGTCTGTACATAAATGTAGCTCTACCACGCCCGTGTTTTGTTGAACTCTCCTTTTGCAATTCCTCGTTTTCTATTACTTGGAAGCGAAAATATCTAGTTTTCAAATGTTGCTACCCATGCGTTAAAGGTACTCAACAATGTATAGGAAATGGCTGGAGTATGGATTCTGGCTCATGTCAACGTGCGCAGATTATATTTCTCCCGCATATGTCACATCTAGATTTTAGTGTTTTTTGAAAATAGATTTAAAAAGATTCAAATCAAGTCCAAAGGGGAGGCTGGGCATCCGCTTGTGTGCGAGACTTCCAGGCCGACGAAATGCGGACGCGAAAATTGACGGAAGTGCTCGCTCTCCTTTCTGCCGCCCCAAAATCACACGAGCTGCTTGTTACAAGCGCGCGCGTTTTAGCACACGTGAGGTCCACATTGAAAGAGATGTTGACTTTCACATGAAGGGAAAAAATACAAAGTGAAATAAAACAGACTGACAAGGGACCAAACTTCTCACCGCAAAGTCATTAAGATCACGATCAGAAACAACGACAAGTTCGTCCTAAGACCATCATTAGCTTACATATTTCCTGTATGGTGCAGTGCAGCACCCGCGAACCACATGAAGAAACCTCAAATATTCCAAAACAAATGCTTGTGGATAATAATCAAAGCCCCATAATACTCGTACGTCAACAATACTCTGTTCCACAGAGAAAACTAGAACCGAGCAAAACCCCAAAAGAAGTAGATCATGCTATCCAAAAGTGATTGGAAACCCCATAATCCAATAAATTATTTTTTTTAATTTCATGGAGTTTAAAAAATGAGAAAAAAGATTGACAAATACCACTCGTCTATTACGATTATGCAAAAGTAGCCACGAGATATCAATAGGAATTGTGCACATTTAGGTTAGGGTGAAACCTAAATGTGAGATAAATGTATTACCCAAGAGCCGCGACCTCAAGGTCGTTGGCGGCGAATTCTCTAGCTTAATTATTTCATGAGTAGAGATGTTCTTACAAGAAAGCGTATGTTATATTTCCAATTTTTTTCATAGTTACATTGCATCGAACATACACCACGAGACTAAACCGTAAAGCTAAACATTGTAGTAGTGCCTCCAATTAATCTTATAAAATTACTTTTCAAAATAACTGTATTGTTTATTTTTCAAAATGTCACTTTTTGTGCGGGCGAATATTAATTACATAATTTCAGAAATGGTTTTTTAAAGTATTTATTATATCAGAGTTGCTTGAATTGGATAGAAGGGGAGGGGGTGCCCCAATTTCTTCTAGTACAGGAGTCACTCCAAAGAACAATTTTCTTTGAAACACGTGTACGTACATTTGTATTTTAAAAGTGAACCAATATTTTAAATAGCGGTTTGAAATTTACAGCAATTGAAAAATTGTCGTCTTCTTTCGGAATGTACAATTTTTGGATAATAATACACATTAATATTATATCACTAAGATTAAGATACTGTATAAAAGTATCCGTCAGAAAAATGAGTAGGGAAAGGGAAAGGGATCTCATAAAATATTTTGTTCTGTTTAACACGAACCTAACCAATGTGCATTATGTTGTGTTGATTTTGTTGTGTTCGAAAAAGACACATTCACATATGGCTAAGGGAGAATGCAAATGACACTGCATTTTTTTACATGTCGGTTTAAGTACGTTCAATTTACGCATGGGCGTGCAAAATGTTTTCTTCAAATGCGAGCTATTGGCGAAATACGTTACAGAATCTCTTCCATGGAAGGACTTTCCTTTGTTAGTTTCTCTTGAACTAACCTGACTGTTGGTTTGCACGGATTACAACACCGCTTGTAATTCCAACGAACTGGAACTTAAATGTCTTCGATTTCCCATTTAATCGTGAAAGGGGTGCGTAATATCCTTTTTATTGGACAACGTTACTCCTTGATCATTGAGTCTGCGTCTCGCTGTAGAGTTGTTAACCCAGGACCGACGTTCTTGGAGTTGAGTGACATCTCTGTCGGACTTCCGGGTTACTTGCTACAGCGGACGCTCTCTACGTGTGGTCGCATGAAGATTCCGAGTAAGGCCTTCTGTAAACCTGGGAGCGACGTGTCAGCCATTGAGAATGGTGGCTCTACTGCAGGTGGTTTCTAGATTGCTGAGTCTCCCACTTTTTTTGTCACATGTTCCCTTTCTCTATAAAAGAAGAATTCTGAGTGGTTCTGTCTTTAACCGTATTCTAGTAGAAACATAGTAAGAAAAAAAACTTCTGAAAAAAGAAAAAAAAACTTCTGAAAAAAAAAAAGAAACTAAAAAAATCTCAATCTGCATTTCATTTCTTCTGTCAACAGAGGTGAAGTTAGCGTGTAGTATTATTTTGGGAGGATGACGCAAGGATGGAGTAAGGTAATAAGTCGGCGGAGAGCAAAATATTACAAGATGAGGCGGAGCGCGGTGGGAAAACGCAAATACATTTTTTCAAGACTGAGCGGGGTAAGACAAGACCAGAAAAGGCGGCTAGACGGGCTGGGACAAAACATGAAAAGGTGAGGCAGGATAAGGTAGGGCGAAGCAAGACCATCGGAGAAAGGAGAGAGGGTTGGACAAGATCCGCAACGGTGAGGCAGAACGGGATAACGCGAGGTGAGGAGGGTAAGGCAAGATACATTGCTAGGCGAGGTGGGGTGAGATAAGGCCAGGCAAAGAAAGACCTGGAGAAACTAAGTAAGACAAAATAAGACAAGGGAAAGCTAGGCACGTCAGGATAAAGTAGAAAAAGAAAATAAGAAAGGACCAGGACATAGACTAAAGAGGACATCTTTATTCTATGACCAGGGTAGCCATGGCTTGCTTTAACAAGAGAAGACGAGGCAAGGCGGAATGGCACATTACAAGACACAAGACAAGTTATGGCGAGATAAGGCGAAGAGTATCAAGACGGAATGGGAAGGAGCTGTGCGGCGCGAAGCGGAGCGGTGCGAGGCGAGACGATGGGAGGCGGGGCGGCATGCATGATTGATGATGGTTTAGTGTTTCCGAGCGTGCCAACTCTAAGGAGTTATTCCCGAAAGTGTGGTGCATGTTTTATGTCGGGAGGTGACGGTGATCTTCCCCCGCTGGGTAGCGAGATCCGGTGCCGGCCTTCGTCGGCTTACGGGGATTTTCCCCAACCAGGTGTCAACCACAGCGGGGCACCGCCCCAGCCGGGACAAACTAAGCTCTGGATACGAGTGGTAGTGTAATGCATGAAAATGTAAGTGTATGTAAGTAAGTACACTTACACTTCAACCACATTACACGGGGCGAGGCGGAGTGGGACGAGACGGGGCGGAGCGGTGCAGAACTAGACGACGGACCGAGCGGGGCGCGCAGAGCGGGGCGGGCAGAGCGGGGCGGGCACAGCGGGACGGGCAGAGCGGGGCGGGCAGAGCGGGGGGGCAGAGTCGCGCGGGCAGAGCGGGGCGGGCAGAGCGGGGCGGGCAGAGCGGGGCGGGCAGAGCGGGGCGGGCACAGCGGGACGGGCAGAGCGGGGCGGGCAGAGCGGGGGGGCAGAGTCGCGCGGGCAGAGCGGGGCGGGCAGAGCGGGGCGGGCAGAGCGGGGCGGGCACAGCGGGACGGGCAGAGCGGGGCGGGCAGAGCGGGGGGGCAGAGTCGCGCGGGCAGAGCGGGGCGGGCAGAGCGGGGGGGGCAGAGCCGGGCGGGCAGAGCGGGGCGGGCAGGGCGGGGCGGGCAGAGCGGGGCGGGCAGAGCGGGGCGGGCAGAGCGGGGCGGGCAGAGCGGGGCGGGCAGAGCGGGGGGGGGCAGAGCTGGGCGGGCAGAGCGGGGCGGGCAGAGCGGGGCGGAGTGAGACAGCGCAAGCCGGGGTACGCGAGGTGTGGCGCCGCGAGACGGGTCGAGGCGGGTCGTGGCGGCGGTTTGCACGTGCTCTTTCCGCCCCCCGCGCGGCCAAAGTGGCGAAGGAGGGCGCGTGGCGTCTGCGAACAGGTTTGCGCGCGTCGCGCCGCGTCCCGCCGCGCATCCGCATCGCCTCGCGCGCGGCAGATGTCGCCCGACGGGTCCTCGCGGTTTACTTCCATATTAATGGGCGCCGCGACACTCCTGGAGCGTGCGCGATACTTAGGCGTGCTTCTCACTCGCGGCCTTCGACTTTTATGTTGACATGGTGCAAATGAACGACGTGAAAACGGCTGATCTACGGAAGCGGAAAGACAGGAAGCGATACTGAGGAACAGAGACATGGGGAAGGAGGGAAAGAGGGAAAGAGAGAGGGGGTGGAGAAGAAGTTAGAGAAAAATGAAAGAGAAAAAAAGAAAGTGAAATGTGAAGAAGAAATAATTGACGATTTTGCATATATGTGTATTGACATTTTTTTGTTTCGATCTTTTCCTAATTTTAAATTAAAACGTCAAAAATAAGAGTTATTAGTGGCGACGTTACAACGTTTCTCAATGACCATCCGTACAAAAAATATGAAAATTAATAACAAACATACAATAGAGTCAAAATCGTACCTTACTCAATGAATAATATGAAGATTATAAACGTTATGCCAATTACGGGAATTTCCACACACATTGGAAATTTATATTATGGTAGTAGTAAGGAATTTAGTAATGGATATTTTTTAGATGAGAACGCCATTTTAAATTTTGTATAGTACGAGTGTTTTTCTCGCCTCTTGAATACGGATTCGCCTGATCTTTCGAAGAGGGAATTTAATTTGCATTTTTTACTTTGATATTTGGCATTGAAGAAAAGCGCCTTGTGAATCGCAATTTTTTTAGATCTACAGAATAAACGAAAATGAAAGTTTTGTAAACATTAACGTAGAGAAAAATTCAATTAATTGAACAGATACACATGTCCTTTCAGATAATTTGAGAATAAAAGAAACAAATAAATTTCTCAGATACGAACCCCACCAGCGATAAGATCATTTTCATCCTCTGCTACAAAAAAGAATTTGAGAGAGAAGGCACTGATTTGGAACAAATCTTTCTACCAGCACCCGACATAAGCGGCTTAGTCCCCTTTCGCTTCCACTTCAAATGAACAACCCGCCGGAATCTTCCAGATGGCCGGATGGGCGACCTCTCGCCTCGCGTTATCTTCCACTGTGTGAGCCGCTTGGACACGGCGCGGCGTGGGTGTGCGAGAGAGACACACACAGATACACTGAAAGAGAGACGTAGAGAGAGACAGGGCGAGACAGGGCGAGACAGGGCGAGACAGGGCGAGACAGGGCGAGACAGGGCGAGACAGGGCGAGACAGGGCGAGACAGACAGAGACAGACAGAAACGTCCATATACAGGGTGAGTCACGTAACTTTAGCACCTCCTGTAACTTTTGAACGGTTGAAGATATTGCAATGCAGTTTTCACGGAAGTGAATGAGGGAATGGGGCTAATTGATATGTGTATTGATTTCTCTTTTATCACTTTTATTTTACGAGATATTTGAGGTAACTTTGTTTTTTCAAATGGGACTATTTTTCAGTCTATCATGACAAGCGTAAAAAGACGAATCCAAAGATATAAATATTGTCATATGTTAGATAAGCATTTTTTTTAGTAATTGTGATTTTTTTGCGACTAGTGTTTAACGGATATTTTCATTGTAACTGTCAGCCCCACAAGGTCACGCAGCGCTCCCCCAGCAAACGCGGGGTCGGGGAAGGGAAGGGATTTAAGTACTTGAGGATACGAAAAATATTCACAAAACTGTTGCACTTTTTCCTGAACTCTCCTTTTCATCTTAATCCATTTTCAGTAATTTGGGTTTCTTAGGGATTGAAAATACGGATTTGTCTTAAGTAGTATTTATTGAAATAAGATTATTTCTATCCCTAAGTTATTATTATATTCGTATTAACATTGAAATTGTTTGCTCAAAATATACAATATATTTTTGTACAGTTTTAATTATTTATTCTTATTGTGCTTTGTTTCAAGATCCCATTACTACGTATCTGATGAAATCCCATTAAATGGAGTTGAAGTTATAAACAATTTTATTACAATACAAACTGATGACAAATTCTTATTTTCCATCCTTTAATTCCTTCAATCAAAGAAAGACGAAAATGTGAAAATGCAGAAGGATGGAAAGCACAGTTCAGGAAAAAACTGCAATGGTTTTGTGAATACTTGGAATAATATGTTTCGTATTTTCAAATAAGATCCCTCCCCTTCCCTTCCCTTCGCCGGGCGCACGTGTGCTGGTGGAGCGCTGCATGACCTTGTGTGGTGGACTATTCAAAACGTCCGTTAAACCCCGGTCGCAAAAATCAAAATTAATCAAAAAAATCCTTATCTAACATATGACAATATGTACATCATTGGATTCGTCTTTTTACGCTCGTCATGGCGGACTGAAAAAATATGTATAGTTCCATTTGAAAAAACAAAGTGACCTAAAAAATCTCGTAAAATACAAGTGATAAAATAGAAATTAATGCACGTATCAATTAGCCCCTTTCCCTCATGCACTTTCGTGAAAACTGCATTGCAATAACTTCAACCGTTCAAAAGTTACAGGAGGTGCTAAAGTTACGTGACTCACCCTGTATAGTGAAAGGGAGAGAAGGTTTCAATAAGTTTTTATGATTGTCTATTTTTCATTTCATACAGAAAGGTTCCATTAATTATAGACAATCAGATCATGTGATAATAAATTCTATTCGTTTGTTTTACTTACTATTCACAAACGTAAAACTTATATTTAATAAAAACCAAAATGTACCTGATAATGGAGACAAATGATCTCTGAAACGTTGTGAAACTCCAACCTGTAAAACTCCAACTTCGTTTTTCTTCAACTTTGTATTAAATATATTTTATTATCACATAATCTGATTGTCTATAATTAATGGAACCTTTCTTTATGAAAGGGAGAGAAGGTTTCCATGCATCGAAGTAGACCGCTTACTATTCCACTTAGTTTCAATCCGGCCAGTAGCGTTTTATAATAAGATGATTATAACAATAAGCCAATCACGGGCGCAAAATATCGAAAAGTTTGCATGTGTTCTTTTTGCTATCGTCTTACCACAGACGACGTTCAATTGTTTTAGAAAATAAATAAACGTTCCTACCATGATGGAAACTGCAGTACTCAATTTAGCGTCAGAAACAACCCACCAAGAAATATCTTTCGCTAATTTTAATACTACGTTCATACTATTTAATCGATTTATATCTTTTATAATTCCAGTAGTCTAACCGAATTCCACTTGTGGTTTGAAACTTCTCAGACAAGTCCGCTTTCGCTACGCGACTAGGCTACACTTCTTTCGCTACGCGTCGTTTTAAACACACTAGTGAAACTTCTTATGATTAGCCTCCTCCTGTTCTAAGGCATCGGATTGCTTAATTCGGGTTTTGACTAGTTCATTTTCAATAAGTGTTGATTTCTATAAAATAGCGATCGATCAAAAATTCAGCTCATTGTTTTTCTTTTCAGAGAAATTGAAATCTTTGTAAAATCTTTTATTTGTTTTGAATTTTTCTTTACAAATACACTGTTTTTTAATGAAATAAAGAACGAGATCAAGTCTTTGTTTACTAAGCTCAACAGATACATGTGAGTTTGTTCCAATTTAAGAATTAAATATAAAACGGTCAAGTTTGAACATGCCACAAAAAACAAAGGAATTGTCAAAAATGGGATAGAAAATGTTAACGTTCTTATGATAGCATAATAATAATAATAATAATAATAATAATAATAATAATAATAATAATAATAAATTACATTACAATGTTGTTCAATAAAACTGTCACAGTAATGTACGAGTAAATGGTAATAACAATGCCATTGTCAAATAAGCAACAATACAGTAAAAAGCTTCAAAACAAACAAAATTACTTTAAACAAAAAATTACAGTTTGGTTCAAAAATGGACGGCAACATATTGATTTTCTTAAAGATAAAAATATTTCAAGAAACTCAATTTGAATCTTCCAGCGATTGCAAAAACATAAAACGTGTGTCCAGGAACTCGTCAACACCTAACCACTACACTTACAAACAAATCTACTTGGGGACGAATGTTCGGTCAATAATCAGTGTCAAATACAGCGTCTCAACTATCTTCACAACTTATTGTTTTGTATGCTCATACTTCTAGTACGTCTTAGTTACAGTAGAATGCATGAAATGGTAAGTAGAATGAATGGTTAGAAAGAGAGTAATAACATAGCCTCTCAAGTAATACAAGTGGTTCGTTTGCCGGCGCTCTTCGAGACCACTCGGAAAGTCGATTACGCGTGCTTCCGAGGCGTTCGTTTCCGACGGGCAGCCGAGGGGCAGTTCTCGCCTCCGTTTTTATGACGCCGCCGCTCGTTTCGTAACGCGCGGCCCCGAGTGTGGAGATGAGGTCAGCGGCCGCGCGGAGGACAGCAGTGGAGAGAACGGAGCGAGAACATTTGCATCTGCACGGGGAGACTCCGTGTGGATTGAGACGCATGTACCACTGGTGACTGGAGGAAAATTCTAGCGGGCGGCTGCTCTGATCGGTGGTTTTCCGTAGTTTCTCCGATCAGTAGCCGGCGAATGCCGGAGATGTACCTTAATAAACGGGCCACGGACCGCGCGCGATCTTTCCTTTCTCTTCCTTGTTCTACCCCTTACTCATAACTTACACTTACATGCACTATACTACCACACATGTCGACAGACCAGTTGGGAGCTTGGGGCTTGTCCCGGCTGGACCGGTGCTCCCCCCCCTGGCTGGTGGGAAATACCTAGTTGGCGAAACCCCGCAAGTCAACGTGTAGTTCGGCGCAGGATCTCGTCATCCAGCTGGAATATATCACAGCCACCTCCCATGATAAAAACATGCAGTACATTTACGAAACTAATTACCTTAGCAGCTGACGCGTTAGGAATCGCCAATCAATCTGATTTATCCTGCGCAGCTAATCTGCACAGCGGGCCTGGTTGCAGGCGGAGGAGCAAGTGGATTCTGGTAGTTCATTAAAACATGTTGTGATTTTCACTTTTGTATTTAGATGCAAAACAATACAATGATCTTATAATTACCTTAATTTAAATGAAGATGGATGAATGACTTATAACTATGTAGAATATACAATTTTTGACTTGGCATGCAATGAATTGACTTGAAAATTAACTGTTGACATATAAGTAGTTTAAGACTGATAATTGAATGAGGTTTGTAAAAGACAATTTCAAGACAAGTTTTGATGAATTTAGTTGAATGAATTTAGTATTTTACGTTGCCGTGAGGAATTTAGTTATAAAGTTCTGCAATTAGTTATAAAGTTCTGCAAATGTTTTACTGGATTTTGACACTCATCTGTGGTTAGAGCGGCTGCAGGCTGGAGTACACCTATGCATGGAGAGGCGTCAGGCCGCAAGTCTCCGTTGATGGTCGTCAGCATTAGATGCGTCGATAGTTCCGCGACGCACTCGGACGTCTGGAAGTTCCCTGGAGAAACTCGAAGTGCGGTGGAAGACAATCACTTCTTCGACACCCCGCGATAGTTTGAGCGTTGTCCGTGTAGGAACGGCACAACCAATGTAGTAATTCAAGAAGGCGTGCGCACCACAATTGTGTGTTGCCAAATGAGATTGACACAATTAGTTATAGATATGTTGCTGGATATTAGCGGCACCGTTGTTAGAAGGATTTTTAGAGAATTCGCGCCCACCACACAGTTATTGTTCACATGCGAACGATAGAAAAGTTGTTGGAGCTGCACGAACGAGCGTGTGCGCACTACGGCAGACAGAAGACGAGTGAGTATGAAGTTTGCCGGCCGGCGAGGGCCGCGTCAGAGTGTGTCTTTGTGAATAGCGTGGGAGCGAGCGAGCCGCGCCCTGACGCGGGCCGGACGCGGCCCGACCGCGTGCAGGGGTGGTCGGAGGAGGGGAGGGAAGGCGGCAGAGGCTTCTGGCCTTCCTTGTAAGATTGTCATAAATCGGCAATCGGCGATGGCCGCATCTGGGCGCGCACTTGTGCGTAGCGTGGGACCGAGCGGGCCGGGCCCTTGGGGCCGGCCCGACCGCGGCCTTTCTTTGTAAGATTGACCACAATCAATGAATCAATCAATAGAATAGTGGTGTCGTAATCATAGATATGACGTTTATGAGTTTCCAAGGAAGTTACTGCTGGAATTTAAAAGTATACTTTGTTCAAATAACAATAATTATTTCATTCATGCCTACCAACGATACACAAGAATTCACCCATCTCGACAAATCAAAAACATTTTATCTACGTAATTTTATTTTATGGTATTGATTTCGTGTGACTATTGCATGGTGTACTTGAAGCCTTATCTGCCTGAGTTGCCGCTGATACAAATACTCATATTAAAATATTGTTTATATAAAGATTTGTTACTAACCATACATTTAAATCCATTCGTGAAGTAATCTCAAATATCACTCTTGCTTTGAGACTTACAGTGGAAGAATAAAGAATCCCTCACGCTAACCGTCCAACTTAATGTATACGAAGGTCGTTTGGTAAGGCTGATAAATTTCTATGAAAGAGCGCGCATTGTTATTAAACTTGTGCATTGTTAGAAAGCACGATTCTTTGTAGGCAGCTGTTTGAATTTTCAAACATGCGACGCGTAGTTAATTGTTGGCAACCAGCTGAATGCGTGAACGTGCACAAGAAAGTGCTGTTCCAGAGCACAGCAACATTTCGTGAAAGATGTCGCGCGTTAATATCCAATCTATTTGAAACCGTTCAAAGCTATCACTCGAGCAGATTGGTTCCCGCTCAAAGGCCAAGATGATGAGGGGGGAAAAAGGTCCAAATTCCGCCCAACGTGCGCCAGATTCCATTGGGCGGCATTCCGCAAAAATGCGTTTTCTTCCCGCGAGTCGAAGCACTCATTCCGCCGGATTAGCGGAATTTCGCCCAATACAGCACCCCCCCCCTCGGCGCAGTAAAACTTAACCTGCTCGGAGCAGTATCATTAGCAGCAGTCGCCGCCAGTCGCGCATGCTCCGGCGGCCTTGCCTCCATGAGTAGAGACCGGAAAAATATGTACATAAATATGTAATGAAAACAGTACGAATATGTAATAAAAATGTAAAATCGGATATAATATGTAATATTAAAATACTCTCATTATAATACGAATATTTACATAATACGAAATTATACTTATAAAAAATTCGTAAAGAAATTTTAAATATAATACATACGTTTGGAAATTCAGGTTCACAAAACGCGGCATCAGTGATACTTTTGGCACCTGAAGGTGAAACTGATATCGGTCACTGACGCACACCTCTCGCCACACTGAGTTAACTGAAGTAGGCGCGCCGGACTGTGTGAACACCCGTCCGCGTCATCATGTAGCATACCTCGAGTAAACAGCACGCAATTTAAAGAAAATTGCTGTCTGTTTTGAAAATATTTCTTTTCATAAAAATACGTAAGAAAATTGAAGAAAATTGATAAAATAAAAAGACTATTTCGTGAAAATGGCAAAATACGTAAAATATGTAATAAAGTACTAAATATGTAAAACTATGAAACGAAAAATTTTGATATTGTGATAGAAAATCGCGGTGGCGATGGTGTAACGGTTAACGTAACGGACTATTACACACAAGTTCGTGGGTACAAACCCAATCGACGCCGTGCACTTTTAAGGGCGAAAAAATCCTTCGTACACTTTCCTTCGGAGGGGAAGTAAAGCCGGCTGTTAGTACATTTACTGCATGTTAAAGATCCTCAAGCCTAAATGAAGCCTCTGAGCTAAATTCAAAATCGCCTGTTTTGTCGCCTCAGTAATACCTTCTTTTCGCTAGTTGGTGAAAGGAGAGTAGCGAAATTTGCGTGGTCAGACGGAAGAGCAGGCCTCATGGCCTGAGTCTCGTCATGTAAAATAAGGCATCAATTCAATTCAATTCAGAAAAACCACGACGATTCGTCAAGATTACAGTTTTAGAGCGGTAATTAGAAAGACAAAAAAGTGTAATTACATAAAAATCCGGTTTCTACTCTTTCAGTCTGAATCAGTGAAAAACTACTGATTGAGAATGACTATTCACTGATGGTGTCAGTTATAACCCTGCCACTGACAATAAGTGAATTGAACTGAAATCAGTGAAAACTTTTTCAATCGGTGAAACTTCACTATTTGAATCAGTGAAATCTGTGACAAACTAATTGAACGTGACGACTGAACGATCAGTGAGCGATGGTGGCGCGGCACTTTTACCACTGACGACCAGTGAAATGCTGGCGGTCATTATGAAAAGGTTCGCATATTCCCTGATTGTCAGCGAAACTACCCATTTCGACTGAAGATATCAGTTACTTCGGCTCTCACTGATTCAGTGACAATTTGCACTGATTCAGATTCAGAGAGTATCCATGAGTGAGTCGCGTCGCGTCGCCCCTGCCGCTTCCCACGGCGGCGGCGGCGGCGGCGGCGGCGGCGGCGGCGGCGGCGGCGGCGGCGGCGGCGGCGGCGGCGGCGTTGCAGGGGGCACGCGCGCGGGCACGGTCCCGTTCTTGGCGCGGGCGCGCCCCCTCCGGCCGCGTCCTCCGCGCAGCCGCTTGGCGAGCACCGGCGATTTCCGCCCGTCATTTCTCCGATGCGAGATAGCGGCGAATCGCAGACACGTGGGGGTACAGGTTGATTTTTAATCACATGTTGACGGCGAGTTCAGAATACTAGCGTGGCCTGGCGCCTCAATACTATACTGCGATTTTCGTAACTTTGTCCCTGGCAGGAATCAGCTGTACGCGATTTCATCCAATAGGGAGCTTGAACGTCACCATAGTGACGTCACTCTCCCGAAATATAAGCTCCTGATTGGATGGCAGCGAAACAGCTGTTTCCTGTCAGGGACAAAGTTACAAAAATCGCAGTATAGTCGCATGGAGACTAATCTGTCTCTGCAAGTTCGTTACGAAGTGAAATTATAATGTATGTACTGTAATAACAGTGACGCACTCAAGGAGGGAGGGCTCATCATTTTTCCTTATTTGATATACACTTCTTCGATCTGATAAGGGAAGTCAACCTTTCTTTTCCAATTTTCTGATTTTCTTTTTAAATTTAATGAACATATTTCTTAAATCGTAATAACACAATCTGATCAAAAAAACAACTATAATTGTCTTCTATAGTATTACAGAACATTTATTAAGTCACTCAAGATTCATTCAATCATATCAAGATTCATTATTATTTCCTAAAAAGTAATTACGACGCAGGTATTTTTTGTTGCCTTGCGATCCACCAAATTGTATTCATCCGTAATATGAACTCAAAAAGGAGAAATTATGACATATGCTAAATTAAACATTGTCGTTCAGACTTCTGAAAAATATTCAACGACTTTTCGAAATTTCGGACATGGCTCAATCATGCTTGTAAATTTATTCCTTCTGCATAAATAGCACACTTTCTGATCTTGAAATGTAAATGAGTATACATAATGGTTGAGTGAACCAACGCGGAAATGATGAAAACGAAAATGTATGTATCAACAAGACAAGATAACTGGGTTACAAAACTCATGTTTGTGAATCGCCAGAAAGCATTTCAAAATCACACTCATTGGCTATAAATTGGAAATGAAAGCTTCTAGCTATGAACGTCTCCGGGGACGGTGGGTATGGGGCCATGCCATCATGAAAATGTACAGGCGCTAAAAAAACTTAAAAAATATAAATATGATTCAAAATGATGCATATTTATGGATTTATTTTAATACTATTTGCAATTAACACATTTTAAAAACCGAATATATCAAAATGGATTGTCCCGAATTGCAAATAAATGTATGATTATTGGTGCATTAGCATTACAATTGTTTCACCGTCTTGGCAACAATAGTTTCTAAAGACAAACTACGCCTGATTCAATTGTTAGTCTACAATGCTTAAGACATTTATTTACGTTAATTTTCACCCTTCGTGCCGTTTATACTTAATGTTTTAAACGCCCATACCGTGTAAAACAAAACTAGTATTGGTAAAATGTGGGATTAGTAGAATGATTAATAAAAATATCGTTTTATTTTTCGAATTTGCTACATCACCTGAAACAAAATGTGTAGGTATTTCCATCAATTAAATTTTGAAATATGTTTTATTTGATTTTTAAATGCCCCCCTCCCCTAAATCTTTTTCTCAAGCCGCCCTTATCTTGGCGTTCTATACTCAGAGCGCAGAACGACGGAAGGCACCGTATTGTTCTCTCCTGCAGGTGGTCCGCGTCAGCCACACGCGTGCCGCGCACGTGCGAAGTGCACTCACGCACGTGCGTGAACGCGCGAGCGGAGGAGCTCCGCGGGTGCTTTGCGCATCGCGACGCACCGCGGTGCACGGCCAACCCACATCCCACGCCCGCATCGCCGCCGTGTGAGTCAGCGCGGCCCGGCCGCCCCCGCGCCAAGGCCTTCTGCGTTAGCGGCGGCGGAGGGGGCGGTGGCGATGGCGACGGCGATGACGAAAGCGAGTAAGAGCCGGCCGAGACACAACATCGTTTGACACGCTGCACTGCGTTGTGGCAACAGGTGTGCAGCTATCGAGACTAGTGACAGCGGACAAGACAGGTCTGCAATGTGATATTTGTAAACAGTTGCGCCGCGAATTATTTTTGGCGATCTCTTACTATGTTGTTTGTTTGCAAACTGAACGATGTTGTGTTTTCAGATTTTTATAAGCATAATTTTTCTGCGCTTTTTAAGCATAGCGTTCAGAGTATCAAAAGAGAACTATTTGAAATATACCTTCCGACAATTAGGAGTACTTTTTAACAGTGAATAAGTTTCTTATTATTCTTTCCTCCTCTATTTAAACAATTATCATTGTCAATAAATGGCTTCTAATTATTATTTTGTCCTGGTGGCGTAGCAAAGAGCAATGTTGTTGGTGAGAATGATTGCGTGATTTGAGTTTTTCTGAAATATTACGTGAACTGCGCATAACATTTTGACCAGTGGTAACAAATGCACCACGATCTTGTGAATACTACATGACAAAAGCAGTAGTAGACAAAAGCTGTAGTAGATATAATGAACTCCATAAAGTACAAGTTTGCTCATCTACGCTTACACAATATTCGATCTTAGAGACTAATGACTGTCAGGTAAACAAAATATTGCTAATGCGAGTCCGCGTGGATTAGTAAAGGATACATTTGTGTATACTCCTTTGAAGAGAATGGGTCATTGTTAATTTTATTGCTCACGCATGCGACATGCTTTAGTGCGCTGCTGTTTGATGCTAGATATTTATCTCCACTCACAATTATGCTGGGTTGAAGATATTTGTTGGTTGATGAAGGGGACAAGAATGAAGAAATGGCTCGCGATCCCTGTTCCTTTCTTGCATTGTTTCGATATCACCCAAGGCACAATTGGAAGCACGCAAGTGACGTACCATGTGAGATGACCTCTGCATTTGTTTCTCCAGACAATGTTTTCGTTGGATCCAGCTAATTGACTGGTCCAGTTCTGATCAAAACTGGAATTTATCAGGTCTACGAACTTTTATTTGCGGATGTCACAACCCCCCGCGGTCTTTCTGTTTATTAGAATAATTAGCTGAACCCTTTCGATCGCATTGCAGAAAAAAGGAGCTGTAGAAATGTACTACATGTTTACTACATGGCAAAAATCGAAAACTGCAAAAAATTGTTTCCTGACGTTCATTACTAAGACTTTAAGACTAATGAAATGTTATCGAGGGAAGTTTACAAATTCTGGAACAATACAATCGCTATACACTGTGATCATAAAGTTAAACGTATTTCTCAAAATGTAATTGAAATGTTTTATATTTACCAATATCAGTTTATGTACCAATTTATACAGGAAAGAAATCATTCCCTCCACATTTACTAAAAACGTAGTATAACCGTAAACGTAACCATTATCTTACATTCGCATGCTTGCTCTTCGAAATATCGATTGCTTTTTCGATAGATCGATTGCAACTCTCAACAAAACGACGAAATGAACAAATGACGGATGGTAAGGGTTCATTATATTAATTTTAAGATATTCTTAAAATGTGAAGTTTATATTACAGAACCTGTTAATAAGAAACAATACACACTTACATGCACAGGGCTCACTGCCTTTCATTTGGATAAAAAAAATAGGAAATTTGTTTGAGTACAAAGCTCAGACTTCCTAAACGAAACACTTCGTGTTTTAAATACAAAGACGGTCTTATAAGCCATTAGTTGCTTTAAATACAAATGCCAACACGTATATTTGATATCCAGCAATGTAGTAAAGTGAAATTTGGTGTCTGGTCCCTGGTTATTACTGCTCTGTGATTTCTGTCGTATACTGGCTTCGTACATGTTCCCACTACTTTCAGCCACCAATGTTTCCTCTCGACCAGTTCACGATTTTTGTCTCGCAGCAGTTTTTCTAGACGCTTCGCTTTGGTTAACGTCTCGTTAGCCTGTTTCTGCTGATCATAGTGGAAATACACTCCAAACAATGCAGGTGGCAGAGAAAATGTGTTGCAGTGAGCTGAAAATGAATACGACAGGAAACACCTTCTTCAAAACTAACTGCCGATTCTTCATTTTCAACAGAATCACGCGTTGTTGCTATCCCGTTCCCTGATTGGTTACTTCTTGCGTTTGAAATTCGTCCAAAAACATACTCTGTTCTGTCGTTCTTAATCAGTAAGGAAGCATCATTATGAGTACATACTAGGGAATAGTTTCATTCGATAACCGTTCATCGCATTCAACGGATCACGTGCTCAGTAGAAAAGAAGGAAAGATTATCCCACTCCCTCGGTTGCATCGTAATGTTGGTTCTTTGTAGCGTGTGCAAGAACCACTTCTTTAAGAAGAGATTTTTAGCATGAAGATTCTAATTATTTGGACAAGCTAAGAAAAACGAAAGAAGAAAACTCTCTGTTAACCCAACGCAGTGTCTAGCAGACACTGCTTGCGCCAGACGTTGCAAAAATAACTTAGTGGATAAGTTAAATGAAAATGAAATGTTTTGGTACTTTTCCAGAACTTACAACAGTAGATGACAATTATTAATTTATAATTCCAGTAATTTTAAAATAATTTTCCTCGACATTAACATATTCTAACATTGAATACTAGTCCATGTATTGATGACTTATTGCAGAAAGAACAAGACTCGCTACTTATAAACAGCATCGCATGAGATGTTTCTCGCATGAAAATTGCTTCAATTTCGGAATAAAAAAATAATCAGGGATTTAGCTTCTTTTTCTGCTACTTTTTCACTAATTGTTTCACTTTATTTATGCACTAGGCTAACATGCGTGATAGTGTAGTGGATGTAAGTACAAATGTGTAAGGGAATAAAAGGGGACAAGGATGAGGAAAGAAAGATAGGGCCCGGTCCATGGCCTGTTTGTTTGTACTGCACCAGAATTAGGCTGATATTATTGGGAGAAACCGCGGACTGGAGAAACGCTACCAATAAGAGTAACTGGCTGCAAGAATGATTCTCCTCCATACATCGGTTAAATTATACCCAGGTAGTGTGCAGCTAGTATCGCAAATCCGCCACCGTCTAAATTCGAACCTGAAACCTTCCAGTCAATGAATTACCAGGTGAATGCCGGAGCAATACCCTAACAGACTACGGACCGCGTGCGCGACCCCTCCTCTTTCTCGTCCTATCCTTTCCCCTTTCTTGCGCATTCACTCACATATACTACACTACACTACTACACATGTCGAGAGCTTGTGCGACTGGGTGGTGTCCCACCGGGAAGAAATACCTGGAGGGGGAAATCTACAGCAAGCCGACGTGTTGGTCGGCGCCGGAGCTCACCATCCAGCGGGGGAGGAACACCGCCATCACCCGGGCTAAAATTCACTGCACAAATGGAACTAACGGCCATAACCGCTGATGTTTCCGGAACCATCAATGGGTCATTAAACCCGGCCAAAGACGCTGCATATTGATTGATTGATTGTTCGTGATTCCGGGCACGTCAACTACAGAGGTCATTAACCACCGAAGTGTAGTGCGTGTTTTTTCCTCGGGAGGTGGCAGTGATCTTTTTCCCGCTGGATGACGAGATCCGGCGCCGACCTACCGTCGACTAGCGGGGTTTTCCCCGTCAACCAGGTATCTCCCACCAGCGGGGCACCGCCCCTGCCGAGAGAAGCTCTAAGCTCCCGACTGGTCTCCCGGCATGTGTGGTAGTGTGTGAGTGTGTGTAATGGGTGGGGATAGGACAAGGAAGAAAAAGAGAAGCTCGCGCGCGGTCCGTGGCCCGTTTGTTAGGGTACTGCTCCAGCATTCGCTTGGTGTTGATCGGAGCAGTCGCTGCAGAGACAACGGTGAAGCCGTTGAACTTCGGCAGCCGGTACTAAGTTTGGAAGGAAGCGCCCCTGCCAATTTGGTGAAAAAAAATGTGTCCCGTGGCGGTCGGGCACCGCGAAGCGCCGAAGAGGCGCGCGCTCGCGTGGCGACGGCCGCGTGGGAAGGGCGGGCAGGCGCGCGGAGGAGGCAGAAGCAGCTGACACGCGCGGGAGAAAGCCTGCCCCGCCGCGGCGCGAACGCTGAGGTGGCGGGTGGCGGGGAGGGAAGGGGGGAGGGCGTGCGCAGGCGAGGAAAGCCCTGGGAGCGCGCAGGGGCTGCGCGCAGCCGTCGACGCAGCAGCTCCGCGGGGGGAACAATGCGGCGCGGGAGGCTCCGGGGCCGGAAGGAAAAAGGACTCGCGCCCGCCGCAACAGGTGCTTCCACCCGTCGCCCGCGGAGCGAACGGTGGAGGAGACGGCGGGGGAGGGAGCGGGAGCGGGTGGGGAGGGAGCGGTGGAGGTGACGGAGGCAGGGGCGGGGGCAGTGGTGGAGGCGGCGGCGGGAGCGAAGGCGAAGACGGTGGCGATGATGGTGGCGGTGACGGGGGGGTGGCGGCGAAGGTAGAGACGGCAGTGACGGCGGCGGTGGCGGCGGTGGCGGCGGTGGCGGCGGTGGCGGTGGCGGCGGTGGCGGCGGTGGCGGCGGTGGCGGCGGTGGCGGCGGCGGCGGCGGTGGTGGCGGTGGTGGTGCTGGAGGTAGCGGTGGCGGAAGAGGCAGGGAAGGCGAAGGTGGTAGCGGTGGCGGTGCCACCGGCGGCGGTGACGGCAGCTGAGGTGGAGGTAGAGACGGCTGCGGCTTCGGGGATGGTGACGGTGACGGTAGCGGTGACGGAGGCGGAGGCGGAGGCGGTGCCGGCATCGGAGGCGGAGCCTGGGACAGGTGGGGGGTGGGCGGAGGCAGCCAATTCTCCCCTCAGAGCAACGTGATGGAAGACGGCGTCATCTGCATTGACAGGACGAGAGCGGAAGCGAAGGAGCGGGCGGTTTCCCCTCAAATGAAACTGCGTTGCGCCGTGCCTCAGGATTTGTAAATGAAAGAACGCTCTGGATGTCGTTAAAATAACAACACCCGGATTGTAAAGTTGTTCACACTGTTTCTTGTCACATTGTTAAGTCTGGGTCTGTGAACCTCATCTCGTTGAGTCTTTTTGTCCAGTTTCACTTCATCTACGGAGAAAATGCTGGGGTAGTCTCTGCGTTGGGCTTTGCTTCTGGTTGTTGAATTAGTGTTCCCTTTCCTTTCCCTCAAAATCTCACATACAGTTCTTAAAAGACGCTACAAAAATGGCCGGGCGTATTTGTGCGCGTGAGGAGTGCTGCGATATATAGAACCTTTCAATTATCAGAGGAATTAATAATGCCATCCCAAATTTGAATTCGTTACCAAAACTGTAAATTAGATACGCCTCAGAAAGTAGCTCCAGACACCAGGAAACTTTCTAACTATAGAAGAAATGGAAAAAAAATTAATTGAAGAAATCGATCATCCAACAAAATATGGTGACGAGGAAGACATTAAATCCCAATTTAAGTATTCCTACAACAGTAGTACCTATTCAGAACGAAATATGGCACATCGAACTTAACTTTATTATTTTGTAAGTACCTTTGAATCATAAGGGGATTTGTCATATTCAGTTTTCTAAATATTAATTAATTTGAATATTTCATCATGACGATATATCAATTTGCTAAAAAATTGCACGTAATACACACAACAATAATAACTAAGGCGAGCTCTGATCTACTTTTCAACGAATGTAAATGATCGGACCTAACGAGAGAATCATCACTGAATTGAATCGAATGGTCCAGCTCTGTGTAGCCATTAACACGCGCAGTGTATGGGCGGCAAAAAGACTGCTCCGGAGGGGAAGGGAAGGGGGAGGGGAGAGTAGGCCGACAGGTCTGAGCCACCGCCCCGCGCCTACAGTGGTCCCGATCAAAACATTTGGCGCGGTGTTTCGCTAGGAGGGGTGGGGCTTCGCGGGGAGGGGGTGAGAGAGCGGGACGGGACGGGGCAAAACGGAGTGAGGCGAGGCAGAGCGGAGCGGAGCGGGGCAGAGCGGTTGGGGCGGAGCGGGGCGGGGAGGGGAGGAGGGGGCGGGGTCGGCGGAAACTTCCACGAAGCGACCGCGAGGAAGGAAATGGGCGGGCGCGCCCAGACCGGTCACACAAACGCTCCGTTCTGCTTCAGCTGCCGGACCAAGGCGGATAATAGAGAACCATGACGTTCTCATTGCCACTGGGGTACAGATCTAGTTGAAGTTCCCACCCGCGAATAGGTTCGGGCATGCAGTTGGCAACCCCTCAAGCACGTGATCGGAGTATCACGTTGACTTCTGCTAGCCTCTCGTTACCCGGGTGTGAATACACTTTGCCGACAATACCAACACAATTATTTCCGTTAAATAATGAATATTATATGTCCGTTAAATTAATCAGACAAATTATTTGTAATCATTGAGGATATTTATGAGAAGCAAATGATATTGTCTCGTGAATGAATTTTTTATTTTTTACTCCCAGGAACGTCTTCGAGAACCACAATGGATTTGAAAATATTATTTGATGAAAATGCAGGGTCAATATTAAGTTATGAATTGAATGTGAGATAATATTAACTTAACTTAAGCAACGAACAAAAATTTAAGCGGTCAGGTTTATAAACATGTTCTCGTGCCCCTTGATTGGCAAACGTATGAGACTCCAAATGTTTTTAAAAGACTCCAAATGTGAGCTTGCACTTTATTATTTATATTATATTCGTTATCGCGAGGTTTCTGACTCTAGAAGCAATTTATCCTCCATTCTTCAGAATTTGTTTAAACGTTTAATCGGTAAAAAGTTGTGAATTCCATTCAAGCCAGATCCCTTTTTTAATGGGAGAGCTTTTAAACGATGGATATTGAATTCTGAAGGACCTTCATTGCTAGATAAAAGAGATTTAATTCTGTGAGGATGGCTGGCAAAGGCGCCCAAGTTTTTGACCCAGGTAAAAAAGAACCTAGTAACGATCCTGAACTCAAAGACTTAGATTGTTTTTGACAATGACAAATCACGAGAGGAAGAGTATCAAAACACATTTAAACCAGCTAAAACCAGCTCTCAAGTTTATCTTTCTCTGAATAGGAAAACCGATGCTTGTATTCCCGCTATCTTACGAACTGAGATCCTAACTCTTCATTTATTTCAACTTTTTTATTAATTTGTTTTTATGGTGTTTTTGTTTCTGGTTTGATAAAAACATTGTTATTATTGAGGTTTAAAGTTATTTTTTTATGAATGTTCAGGGTAGTTTACATACGTTACAAGTTTCTAGAGGATTTATTTGCGAAGTTATGAATAAATTGGCAGCACACAGCGATTTAGTGAATAATTTGCTGTTAATTTAATTTGGTGTAAATACAAAATGGCCCCCTTAGCGTAGATGGTTGCGGCAGCCGTCGTCTGCGCCGAGCCTGCTTAGGCATGGTCATTCCTTCACTCATCCTGGTAGGCATTGTTCCTTCACTCATCATCATCATCGTCATCCTACTATCACCTCATAATTCAAGGTGTAACAACCTTGTCTTACTTAGAGATACAGCCAAAAAAGTTGAATTCTGTTGAGATTATACCATTTGTCATCACAGCACTGGTCTGGGCAATAAAAACTTGAAAAAGTATACACAAAAACTACAACTAAACCCTACTTCAATAATCCTTAAATCTCAAAAATCCGTCATCTTGGAAACATGCCGAATAGTTCGCACCGTTATGAATTTATCATGAGCTGTAATCAAGTATGTGGTTTGCCAGTGTTGGCCCCACACACCTGAAAAAAAAACGAATGATTTCCGAGACGTAAGTCAATAATAATAATAATAATAATAATAATAATAATAATAATAATAATAATAATAATAATAATGTTTACAACATGGAGAAGTATGACGCGTGTTCGAAACGAGAAGAGCAAGGCCAAGAGTTCGGACACCAACTGCTCCAGGCAACGGGTGTCGCTCCGGCAGCGACGGGGAGCGTCGCGTCGTGATCCTACCGCACAGCGCCTGTCGCAGGAGCTTCGATACCGCTCGTCCCGTTCGCTCGTCGCTCGCGATCCGGGCGAGGAGCGGGCCGAGGCGACCGCAGACGCGAAGTGTCTCAGGGGCCGTGACGTCATCTCCCGAGTCGGTCGGGGCTTCCGCGAAGGAGCACGTGACTAGACGCCAAGCGCGGCCGCAGAGCGGTGCACTACCTGCCTCCCGAATAAGAAACGACACGACGAACAATGGATGTTTTCAAGGAGAATCTCTGGCATGTAAATTTGGGGAAGGGAAGGGGGCAGCAGAGGAAGTGTTGTAAATGCTGGTACCTACACGGAATATTTTGATTTATTGAAGTTAACAAGATACACACGGTAGATTAAAAAGGTGCAGATATATTGCAGGAATTCATAAATTCAACAAAACTCTCTAACAATAAACTTAGAAAACTACACGAAACGGTAGTCACAATGTAAGACATTAATTACTGAATCATCTGAGCCTAAATCACATACTACCAATTTTTGGACCATAGTTTATCCTGCGACAAATCTTGCCGCTAACTCATCTACGTTGGGAAGGTCTAGCAAATCTTGATGTGTGACAAAATGATAACCTTATTAAATACTTTTTTGTGGGGGAGTCATAAGTCTGCTCCGAAAGACACTCATGAGTGGATCACTTAAGTTAATACGTCTTTTACGGAAATAATAAAAAAGAATAAAACTTTTGAACCTACTTGAAAATATTGAGAGGGCGTGCCACCCCCCCTCTCTTGCCCGCCCGCCCGCCCGCCCGCCCGCCCGCCCGCCCGCCCGCCCGCCTGCAAGCGACGCTTGTGGATATATTCTCACCGCTTTATGTAATTTTCCCTCCTCCAAACATTCCTTCAAAATTCTTCCACTCAAATTTCAATACTCTATGAGTAGAACATCCTACCACATGATTTTCGGGGGCACGAAATGATGTTGTTGTATTTAATCTGTAATAAGTTTTCTTTCTTTTTATTTAGCTCTTAGAATCCCATTAAGTATGCACTGAAGTGTGTTAATTTCCTTTTCTTTATCTACTGTTTTGACAAATGCATGTGTGTCGTAAGTGTATAAAATCCATTGTTATTGTTTCTCAAATACATATCAAGGTATGCCTAAGCACATGTACTAAATCACTGGAAAACATCCTATTTATGGCTCGAAGTAAACAAAATACAGTTCCGTCGCGAACCGACTTGTTTTCGGTTTTAACAAGTCTTCAGAACATGCATCGAAAATTCGTTTTCTGAATATTTTGAAACGGAGAAATAAGTGTTGGCTCCAAGATACATTTATGGTTTTTCAAAGAATACAAATGATGCTTCGCATTATTTCTCGCATAGTCGGCACAGCTCCTTGGATGAAAGGGGAGCCTTGCTGACCATAGTGGCAAGAATAAAGGGTTCTAACATCTCTCGATACGAAAAGAAAATTGATGAAGAAAGACAAATTAAATGTGGAGAGTTACGTAGATAGAAATTAATGGCTAAAATCACTCTCCAAGTAAAAATACAGTCCTGCTCAATATTATATATTCATTTCATGTTGTTGAGTTTACGAAAGTTCCAAATGATTATAGACAGTCTTAACGATAACATACATTTATCGTTAAGACTGTCTATAATCATTTGGAACTTTCATAAACTCAACAATTTACAAGAGACAGTCTATAGTTCAACTTGAATCATTTCATGTTGATGTATTTTGGCATGGTTATGTCAAGTGAACTTAAAGGGAAAATATTTTTCTTTTCCAGGGAAAATTATATTTCCTCTTGTTCCTATCCACTAAAACATAAGCGCAAGTCAATACTTTCACGACTTGCTCTTTCCGAATTTTGAATTGTAACTTAAGATTCACAAGATGTATAACTATGAAGGTTTTTCCACTTTATATTGACATCATATAGAAAATTTGTGTTATTGCGAAAGTGTGTACTTTAATTGACTTCTTACAAATGTGTCTGATATCCACAAAAAATATGTTTGAATTTTTTGAACTAAACATAAGTGTAACACAATAAAATATTTAACTCTGCTTGTTAAGCATTACTTCCACGCTCCAGCGTTGCGTTTCAACAAATAAAGTTCAACAACACAATATGTTTTCAAGATAGAATAAAAAATATAATTCACAATTAGATACAAAGTGACAAAAAATGTAATCGGATTTCAAGTTACTTGAAACTTTGTCATCACTTCAAAAAAGTTTCAAGGTCTCCTTGAATGCACTTCAGCCGAGACGTGTCTCTGAAACCTCACTTGTCGAACTCCCCTGAAAAATAATGTTCGGGTTAAGATACTGACAGCAACTAAGCCTCTCACCTTTTACCTTTCGGTAGGAAGTTTGCAACATTGAACTGTTCATATACTTTGTATTATTCTTTTATTTACATTTTAAATTGATGATGATTAAAAGAAGCGGTCCCTATCAGCGGCCCAGACGCCCCGAGCTGTAGCTGGGACCGGTGTCTCGCATACTTTTGAGGGAAAGTTTCCAGCGAAGGCGTTCGCCCGTCGCACTGCTGGGCCGGAAATGTTGCAGGTTGTCGAAACGAAAGTCAGCAGTTCGCGACATGCAGCGGAAGTGGGACTGGTTTTGTTATTTCCTTTGTTGGTGATCCGGCGGGGAACGGTTTCAGTCTTGTCCTTGTTCTCAGACACTATTTATAACAGAAAATGCACGTGACGTGTTTTGGCGGGTTGAGTCTCTATTGCCACTTTTTGACATTTCGATGTCTTTTGAAAATCTAGGATCTAAAGGAATCTGAATAACTATTGTACGTTTCAAACTATTTTTCTAACAATAACATTTCTCACAATATTTTAAAGGGGTACTGATGATATCCCGAAGAATGTTATGAAATGTGGAATAACAAACACATAATTTGTTTTCCAAATACTTAGATTCAGAGTTTGTAATGTGTTACACATTTACAAACTCTGAACTAAAGTCTATAGAAAATGCATGATATTCAGTCCTGTCGATTCACAGTAGATAGTTTTGAACGTCAAATCGTTTGTTATCGGTTGGGGGAAAAGGTGGTGGAGTCGGTTGTGGAGGCGAACGAAGGCGTCGCATACGAACACGCCAAAGAAATGGTACGAACGCATAAAGGGTGAAGGAAAGGAATCGATCATAGGATCCCATGGCACGTGATGTATCACAGAAGGATTTACACCATCAGAAATGTTATTCAAGAGAATATGTAAATAACACTTTGAAACCTTTCAATCGCTTTCGTAAACCATGCTTTGAGTGTCAAATTTGCATTAACAGTTCAATAAGTTGAACAAAGAAACATTTGAGGTAATCATTGTCTTTTTCACCGCCGGCTCTTGATTTGGTATAATATGGAAGATTTTTTTCTAAAGACGTCTAAGTGTATTGTTTGACTTTTTGTATTACAAACACACGAAAAAAGACAACAAAAATGTTGGTATTAAAAAAAGTGATGTACATCTGTGAAAGGGATATAAATACGTTCAAATGAGGTCATGGAATTCTATTGACCTTTCTTACATTTCGAAATCAACTTACAATACATAATGATCACTAATGCTAATCTCTATTTTGCTCCGATTTTGTGTTCTGAGAGCTGCGTACAACTATCTGTCTGTGTATTCTTCATTCCTCCGATTTTCCTTAATTAGAAAATAGAGTACATTCAGTATCAAATGGGATTAAACACACGTTTACATTAACCAAGTCTCATTTGGATTTGGTCCACGTTATCATCGATATTTTGTCTGGTTATTCTCTTCGAGTATCAAACGGAAATGATCACTGACCAATTGGCATACATCAGAACACTTCATTCCTTCTCTGTTTGGAAAACTGTCCAGTAGAGACATCGTTTGTCAGATTCTCTTTTCACCCTTCAGCCAAGTAGTTAATTAACAAGCCACTTGACTCTATCGCTACCGGATCAACATGGGCGCACAGTGAGAGGCTGCGCTGATGTAAGAACACGGGGCTCCGAGGGGGAGGCGAGACTCGGCCACGAGGCCAGCGCCCTTCCTTTGAAAGTGGCGGGCGTGGAACCAACCGCCTCAGGCGAGGCAGCCCCTCCTTACACGGCAGTGTTTATCAAACATTACCTCGTGACGGAGCGCTTAAAAACCTATGGCACTCGCGCTGACCACCTGCTGAAAAGTGCATGGCGAATCGGTATAAACGGGAAAAATCTTACGTTGCCCACTGCCACTTGTCGTAACTACATGAGACGTCGTTGCATTTGTCGTAAATATATCAGACGTCGTTGTATGTCGTAAATACATGAGAAAACGTTCTGCACTGGTACTGGTTAGTGTAGCAAAGGGGTGCTTTGCTCGTAAGTAAACATTGTGCGCAGGCCAACGTTTAGGACGATTTTTTTTGATCACACACTGAGAAACGCGTGTATACTCGCTCTTTGAGACGCCCTACTGGTTGGTGTAGCGATAGGATGCCTTGCTCGAAAGTAAACATTGTGCACACAAGCCCACCGTTTACGGCGATTCGTTTCCGATCACACTATGAGAAACGCGTGTATGCTAGCTCTTTGAGACGCAGTAAAACAGGTGTTACTAGAACTGTGAGTTTCAGAGCGTTTGCTCCAAGGTATATGGGTTCACCTGGCAAGTACATGCATAAAACCAGATTATTCTTCCCCGGTACATGCCTTAAGGGCTTTACCAAGTTAACGGGCACGGGAGACCAATCCCCTGAGAGGGGCGAAGGCGGGCGGACTTGCACACACGCCGTGAAACACTGCCCGGTGAGTGTCTCCGTCTGGTTTGTTGGGCGCGCCGGCTCACGTCAGCGCAGCACGGTCGGCGTCGCCGCCGCCGCCGCCGCCGCCGGTGCTCACCTTGCGGACGCCGACGCCTCCTGCTGCTCCTCGGCCGCGCCTTCCTCCGGCGTCGTCGCTCTCGCTTCACGTGGGACGGTGGTCGCAAGACGCGCGGACGCACTGCACACGAGCACCACCCACACGTCACACTCGCGCCTCGCCCACTGCCCAGCAAGCACGCGGGTCGACGCCTCGCTCGCGAACACGCCCGCGCCGGCCGCTCCTCGCTCGGTCCCCGCTCGCGGCGCGCTTGGACGCCACTGGCGCGGCGGCGGAGGCCGGGCGGAGGCGGCGCGGCGGCGTCCCCGCGCCCGCGCTGCGCCCTGGCGGCGGGACGCGCAACCTGCCTGGGCACGCGGCCGCCGCCGCCGCCGCCGCCGTCGCCGCCGGAGGGAAGAGGAAGCGGCGGAGGTGGTGGTGGCGGCGCCGCGGCAGGTGTTTGGGGTCCCGGCGCGGGCAACCCTACTTTTGGGGACTTCTCCGCTAAACGGTGGTGTACCTCAAGGGTTCAGTTCGTGACACGGCTTTGTTAGAGGTGAAAAAACCGTAGAGATTAAATTTTTCACGGTGCAGAAATGACGTTGGCAATCCATGCTGTTCTCCATTCATGTGTAACGTGATTAAGAAACCCCCGAAAGGGGCATTGAGCTTTTAGTGAAGTGTAGACAATGGTTTCGTGGTCGGAGTCAGAGCAGTGTTGGCTGAAAGGGAGACTTGGCTGGAATTTTGACTTTCCTACAACTAACATCCCTCTGCTAGTCGAGTGCTTCCTATGGTCTTAGAATACTTAGTATCCACCTCCGAACAGACTCCTCCACCGCCACCTGCCCGCTCAAGTTCTTTGGTGCTCCCCTTCCCCGACTGACACATAGTATGTGTAACCTTCGACTGGCTAACACATGCTCCTGCTTCCTCTAGCGCGGTATCCGTTTGAGCTGCAGCTTCCTAGAGCAGCACGAGTGGCACAATCTCTCATTGCTCCGTTTCTGGAAGTCACGCTCGATATCACACTTGTGCGTAGATTATAACTGACTTAACATGTTTTTGTAAGACATTGTACAAAGTTACGTGTAGGGTATTTAATGAAAAAGTACAGCCAATTGTCGGCAGTGTCCATAGTAATAGTTTCAGGTGATAGGACAAATAAAAATATAAAATTGTACGTCTAATAGCAAGTGTACTTGAAACAGGAGTGCCATAAAGTAGAGGTTAATTTACTTATAACACATGTGGTTATAATAAGATGAGATATCGTATCAGTGTTTCGCCTGAAAGAATAGGGTATTCTTCTTTTGGGAAAAGTGGCCAGATCGTAATGCAAAGTAGTCTTGTCTAGGTCCGTACATCTATAGTTTTGTCCTTAGAGCTCCGGTTGTAAAATATTCTATCTCTTTTTGTCTTGTCAATAAGGTAATTTGTAATTATGGTTAATAAACAACACACACATAAAAATGCTCCTAATTAACACTTTGGAAAATACGTACTTAGCGTGTCAGAAAAATATACTTAAACATATATGGAAGTGGTGTGAACAAATAATTGTTTATTCCAGAAAGCAAACTGTAGACTGCATTTCCATTATGAAAATCAACGTAATGCACATGAAAATCGTAATTTTTAACACATGAAAATGTAAAATACAGACCTGCGGAGTGTCGAATTAGACGAGTCTGACGTTTTTAATTATAAAACATTTACTAAACAAATTGGAAGATAATGACACTGTAATGATCAGGATGCTTTTTGGCAATAAGCATGGCAAACTCTTATTACATTCGAACTCTTTCTGGGGGTATTTGCAATTCACTGACGTAAAATAATTCGTTAAACAGTATTGTGAATTTTATGGCACAGTTACTTTCTTCAATGGAGAAAAATACAAAAAAAAAAAACCTCAGAACAACAGTCTTGAGTTTTTATCACAAGCTTGAGTCTGTGGCAAGCGTTTGTCTGCTTTCACTTACTCTTGAGCCTTTATTTTACGGTGACGTACTACACTATTCATTTCCTGTTAATCTTTTTCTCATCTTCCTCCCACCTCTTCTTGCCTTTCTGTTTTCCTTCAGTGCAGGACAGCTGTCCCTTATGAGCTATCCTGACGTAATCGCAACCTAGCGACTCAAATGTTACGTCGCGCATACACGTGATCATGCCCTGTCGTAAATTTGTACACTATATGTGTTTTATGCAGTGATTTACTAAAATAGACTTTATGCAGTGATTTACTAAGATAGAATTTCGTTACATTAGAGTGTTGTAAGCAGGACTATATTGGCTTTAGTTTAAGTATCATGAATAAAAGGAATTACATGGTACTCGTACTTGGAACATGATCTAGGTGCTGGTATTTCATGCAAGTCTAAGAAAGATGCACATGTTGCTCAAGTATTTCTTCAGTTCCCATTTTGGTAATTTATACACCCCTTAATAATAAAGTCTCATAACACCATCAACTTGAAGATTTTTCTTTATGATATCAACATTCTACGACTTTCAGCTTTCCGGAACAAAATGTAGATTGGCATTTGGTCGAGAGATATCATCAATTCTTCGTGGTAGAGGAGGAACGCCAACACTCGCAAAAGCTGAAAATTGCTTTCCACCGCCATTTAAAGATCTAAGACTGTGATTGGGCAGTGACAAGCCCGTGGAAGTAATTTTGATTGCATCTGTGTGTAATCCTATGGGTAAAATACCTCGAAGTTTTCGAAATATTGACAGTTTCGGTTATGGCCTAAATGGCTTAAGAAATATATCGTTAACAGAAGAATACATCTTTAAAGATGTACCCATGTGATCTCGATACTCAGGATGAATGTAAATTAATTTGATTACAAAATAGAAAGTTGTTATTATAGTCAAAACTGTTCAAGTAATTAATTTACATAAGTGCAATTACATTTTCATACAGATTATCAGTTGTCATTTCTGGAAGTTTTTTATTTACATAACAGAAAAATTATTCACTCGATGACAGTTGCAAAATTGATGGAATTTACATTCTTGACCCCTTATTAACTATTAGTTTGTAGTTTTATCCTATAATCTATTCAATATGCACTGAAATTGTAAATATAAAAAAAGTAATTCTAATAATTTTGAACTAAATGTTTCTTATCATTTCTTTTTGTAAAATATGTCTGAAACTCTTTTCTACACAATATTGTTTCTTTCGGATTTGCTAACAAGAAGAAATGACGAGAAAATGATGAAACTCAATGATGACATTTTTCAAGAAAAAAATAGTTTTATTGCTTCTATATGCCTTCTTTCGAAGTGTTCTTCTTTTTAGTGACTTGAATGACATCTCGAATCGCCAAAACTCATGTTTACAAGAACATCAAAACCAAAACCTTGATGGTAATTCAGAAGGGATTGTAATAATAATTTTCATGTACTTTTGTCACTCTTCGCTTTTATAATGATTCGATTCCAATTAATAATGCATGGATCTGAGAATGATCCAATTCGATTTATAAAGCTTCGATTCCAAAATAATGCATGGATCTGAATACAAAAAGGCGTAAATATAAAAACGCAGAGGATGTATAAATACGCAAAAGCAGCTAAAATATATCCCGAGTACAAATCAGCAGCAGGAAATCAGCGCTCAAATTTCGGGAACAGTTATTCACTTCTTCACACCCTAGTCCTCTCCATTAACAATCATTAAATTCTTCGCGAATGTAACACTTCCTCCTTCTTCCACTCACGTTCTTGATACTGGCGACCCTTGAAGTTCTGCCGCGAAAGCAAGGAATGTCAGAAGGAGCACGTAAACGTTGAGTTCCGCTATGCGCTCGCAATTTCCCGAAACTTGTTCCCACAGCAAAATGACCAAAATTACAATACAGTAGGCAATCTTAGCAGTGAGAGTTCGTTTACTGGAAGATGTTTCGTGGGAGGATAGACAGTCCTAAATATTCGTAATGAGATATTATTTTTTTCCGCAGTACACGACGAAAGTCAGTACGTAATTTTCAAAGGTATACATGTATTTAGAACAACCAGGCCTTCAAAAAATGATAGTTTGTACATAAGGAAGTAATTCTAAAATGTGCATCCAGAAAAAAAGTAAGCTGATAAAGACTTTTAGCATGAGACATATTTTGTATTTGCCCGAACGTATAGAAGACAACGAACAAGTATTAAACAAGTGGAAACGTATTAACATTTGTAATAAAATTAATTAATTAGAATAAACATTTTATTTTAATCTGCCTTGAAAATTTAGAAAAAGTAAAAAAAAAAAAAGTTGAAAAAATGAGAAAGTTCAAGAATTGATTTTCCCGTAATCTTAGGCCTCAACGATTCTTAAGGCTGTTTGGGAATAACAATTACATAGCTTATGAAATAGGAATCCGGCAAATATTAGTTTTTCTGTTAGTCTTTTCGTCCCTTTCTTATGTTTACAACAGATTCCCTTCGTGAGAAATTGCTTCTATGTTTGGTTTTTCTCAATTTGATGGGGATGAACGAACAATGCAAGGAGGTGGGCGGTGAACGATGAATGATGCACAGGGGTGGATTAAGCAGACTGCACGTTTGAGAGTGCATGTTGAGGGCCTTACTAGATAGGACCCTCAATAACCTTTTGAACAACATTTTATGTTAATTAATTAATATGTAAAAATATTTTAATGTGAACATTTTACAATCATAGGTTATCACGATGTTTAATCATGCTCTAGGCTTCTCCAGGATTAACGATGAACCAAGGCGGTTGGACGAACGACGAACGATCACTAATGACCCGTCAACTACGAACAATGAAGGATTGAGGAACGATGATGAACGGCCAACGATGATCGATGGGTGATCGATAATGGATGAAGGGTATTGGACAACCCTGAGCGATAGGTGTAGAGCAAAGAGCGGGCGATGAAGGGCGAGAGAGGAAGAGTGTCAGGCGATAAATGACGATTTGCGGCTTCGGTGGTGTAGCGATTAGCGTTTCGGACTGTTGTACCCAAGTTCACGGCTTCAAATCGGGTCAGCTCGTGGATTTTTTTTGTGGACAAAACAATCCTTCGTACACCTTCTTTCGAAGGGGAAGTCAAGCTGGCTGTTCCATGTTGTAGATTCACTGCATGTAAAGGATCCTTCTGAGCTAAATTCTAATCGCCTGTTTCATAGCATGAGTGATACCTTTCGCTGCTGGATGGCAAAAGGAGCATAGCGAAATTTGTGTGGTCAATTGGAAGAGAGGACCTGATTCCCCGAGCCACACGACATAAAATAAGGTGTCATTGATTGATTAGTGATTTCGGGCGCATCAAATCCTAAGGTCATTAGTCGTGTAAGTGTAGTGCATGTTTTCATTGCATTAGGTGGCAGTTTTCTTACTCCACTAGATGGAGAGATCCGGCGCCAACTTACCCGTTGACTTGCGGCGTTTTCCCTCAACCAAGACCCTCTCACCAGCGTGGCACCGCCACAGCAGGGACAAGCTCTAAGCTCCCGATTGGTCTCCCGACAAGTGTAGTAGTGTAGTGCACATAAGTGTGTGTGCAAGTGTGGGTGGTGATAGCACAAGGAAGGGGAAGAAAATACGGCGCGCAGTCCGTGATCCGTTTGTTAGGGTAACGTTCCGGCATTCCCTAGTGTTGAAAGAAGAAACCACGGAAAACTACCGATCAGAAACTGCCGGCCGCTACAATTCTCCTCCAGACAGCTAAATGGCTAATGTCGAAAATCTTGCCACTCGAGACTCGAACTTAGGACCTTCCGGTCAGAGGCACTGCAATGACATCAGCTGATGCCCTAAGCCACCCTTGCCGGTATGAATCAATGAAATGAATGGGAGTGAATGATAGTCGACGAGCTAAGCGGCAAGTGGCGAGAGACGTGGCGCCGGGCTGGGCGGGGCGGGGCGGGGCGGGGCGGGGCGGGGCGGGGCGGGGCGGGGCGGGGCGGGGCGGGGCGGGGCGGGGCGGGGCGGGGCGGGGCGGGGCGGGGCGGGGTCGCAGGGCGCGGCGGCCGGCGGCGACCCACATCGCGAAGGAGGGCGCCGCGCGCGCTCCTTACCCCGATCCCCTCCCCTCCCCTTCCTGCCCCTCCCTTCCCCAAGGAACAGGCTCCGGAGCCACTGCATCTCCCTCGGCCACGTGAATGGAGACGACTTCCGCACCGAGCACCTGCTTCCTCGACCTGCCTTGCCCGGCCACGGCCACTGCGACACCGCCGTTGTCCTTCGACCTCCTCGAGACATTCACCTTGCACGTACTACTACTATCTCAACAGCGCTGCAAATCTACTACCTATGTGTGCTCATACTTCAAGTTGCATACATATCCTGCAACTCTGTTAGTCGTATCCATATAAATAACCTGAGAAAACTTGAAAATACTCAATTTTTACAGGAGAGCAAAATATCTTGCTATTCTGTGATTATTTGAGCTAATCATCTGATGTGAATAAGAAGGGACGTTAATGTATTTGACGTAACCCATGATTTCAAATAATTGTAAATGCGTGAGTAACCAGGAAACTCAACATTTCTCATGGTTTACAATTTTACGAAATTTGCGTTATGTTCGTAAAATATACATTAGCCCATTACTCAGCAACCAGAAGGAATTAAACTTAACTGATTATGTAGATAATTATAAGGTCAATACAGGAGTATACTTACTCATTTGCATAAGAAAGTTGACTTGTCAGTTTATTCACTAGGTCAAAGATATGCCAAAGGCATGTTGCTTGATGTCTTCTCTTTTTTCGTCCAATTCTAAAAGAACTCGTTGCACTGACGAGTTGGCTTTACTTCTTTCCGATGATTATAAAGTTTATTCTCAAGTTAATTCCCAGTGTATTTTCGTCATTAGTTTATTTAACTTTTGCAGCGTTAAATGGACATTAAATTAAGCTGTTGACTGCGAAATTGACTGTCACCCAATTTTATTTTAACTTTTTCTTTAGTAAATGTCTAATGACTTGTTTCTGTTGTAAAGTTTTAAAATACATCATAAATTCACCAAACACGTAAAATTGGATTCCATTTTGATAATAATTTCGCCAAAAGATGAAAATCGTGATGTATTTGCAAATGAATACCTTTGGCGAGAATGTAAATACGTCTGAATAGAATTTTTTATTGGAAGAAACAAAAACACGTTTTGGAAATTTCTCACTTGACTGGTTTGCAGGCATTAGTATTGAACTATGACATTAATTACTCTCCTTTGATTATCAAACTATACAGCAGCTTAGTCTATAGTTCGGTAGTAGTTTGGTGTGCGAAAGCGTACACTTTATAGAATACTGCTTCAAGAAGCCCGATAAGGTACATAAAGATGTTAAGAATTCCAATAAAAAAGAAATGGCTGCCATGTTATGTCTACTTCCATACGAGAGTTATGACAGAAGCGCGAATCATGTAAGTTTCGTGACGGTTCGCGGAGGAAAGCTGATACGAGACGCAACGGCGAGTTGTTCCGTGTGGGCGATGCGAATCCCGTCTACTCACGCGCGGATGAATGTTCGTTTATGCCGTCCACCTACCCATTCCTTTCTTAAAGAAAAATGTTTGAAATTGAGCGAGGAATTGCAAAATAATTCGCGAAAGTAGAGTGGATGGTTAAATTATAGTTTTGAGTCATTTTAATGGCTTGAAAGTGAAGAAAGGTAGTGAGGGATTATTCACACTACCTCAAAATGTGAAGTTTCGTGGAACATTTCGCAAATAATAGTCAATTTTGTTCCTATGGTAGATCATATTGTGAATTGCAGAGGCACGGATCTGCCTGGTTTATCAGAAAACTATGATAAATAGGTGATACTTCCTCAGAACATTTTGAAACTTAAGCTAAAAATAATTCAAATAATCCTGTCCATTGCCATAATAATGAACTGTTCATTATCCTACATTAGTTGTCTCGTTCTCGTCTCTTGTGTCGTTCACACTCTGCAAGTGTGAACGAGATCTTGAACAAGGAAAGAGCGAATGGTGGGTCCCTTAAAGTTGTGGATTTACCGACACGACTTTTGCAATCATTCGTTTTTGACTTGAATATTGATTAAAAGCCCACGAATGAGATTTCCATCCATTACTCTTCCAGAATAAATACCCCACCGCGTGTCAAACTCGAGTTCAATGACGTAGCACCACTTGCTACCAAAGGCGATCCTCTTACTATTTTTCTACCCCTAAAAAAATTATTAAAAAGATAAATTATCTTGAAAATGAGCGTGAAAGGGGGAAAGGAAAGTTCTCCCAACGTGCGTGCAAAGTGTGTGTGTGTGTGTGTGTGTGTGTGTGTGTGTGTGTGTGTGTGTGTGTGTGCGTGCGCGCGTGTGTGTGTGTCTGCGCGCGTGTATGTGTGTGTGAGGAGGAGAGGAAAGGAACATCATCCAAAGCCAGTGTTATCTGAAATTAAATCTAACAATGATGGCATAAGGAAAGAAAACCTTACAGAAAAGAGTTCAATTATGAGAATAAATAAAAGTTATTATTTCATTTCTCTAGTAAGGCCTACGTTTGTTTCGAAAAGTATCTAAACCTCTTTGCTTCTACCAAGTTGGTCCTCCCCCCTTAGAATTACAATTTCTTGAATTTTTCCTCCTGCGCTGACTGAGCGAAAGTCGATGCCTTGATTGTTCTGCTGTGATTCATATCACACCGGCATCTCATTCTTCCAAAGGTTTCTTTACTTTCGCGTGAATTATTCTTAAAGTCTTTAACGAAACATGAAGGCTTCAGGCCCTTTGGGAAATAAAGTCGTGATATGGTTCCATCTGACATTTATATGAACTTATGATTTTAAATTCAATATTTTCTAATTAAATGTTTTAAACTCAATAAATTAATTAATTTTGTAATAAATATATTTTTAAGTGTCAGAAAATAAATAATAGGCATTAGGTGCTTTTATTGTCTACGAAATACATCTAAGCATGTAAGAAAATGACTGAACTGTGCAAGTAATGAATCAACATTGACCGATATTATTGAATCGTAATTGAATTGTAGGGCTCTGGGTGCTAACCCACACCTTTACAAATATTAAACAAGGAAAAATTTCCAACGAATATTTCTATTTCTGTTTACTCGCAAAAGATGGCGCGTGCAACATTAAAACTGAACATTTAAAATATATAAAGTATATTCAAAAATCATTGTTGTTGCTTCTGAGCTCTGGTGTTAAATCTTTGAACTAACAAGATGATAACCCATATCGAGATGGAAGACTCCAGAGATGAAAGTGGTACAAAACGTGATTTAAGCTCTGTTGATATTATAACGGATCTAGTTTACGTTATGGATTTACCTGATACTGAGGAGGATTAATCAGAGGTACGTGCAATTCAACAAATTTATGTAAATAACTTCTATGGTTTAACACTTTCTTACATCAGAAGTAGAACAACAAATTTCCATTCTGGCATCAATAACAAAGCTCTTTGTTTAAATCGGGCGTGCAGTTTATTTGGATTTAATTGGCAGAACTCTGTTTAAATAACATTTGTTTACTAGAATGTTGTTTAGAATGTACAATTGATGTTAATCTATTGTACGTTTCCAGTTTTAGGAATCATTTTCTTAATTTGCTTTTGCAGACTCAAATTAATACTTCACAAAGTATTGATAAAAGTCCTCCAAAATACACCCAAGTCCAGAAGAGAAGCGCAATATTGAAAACTGGCAGATGAATTAAAAAAGAAAAAGGAAAAAAAGAACACATTCTAAGGACAACTTGTATCGTTGAAAGAGCTACTCCCAATAAGACGTAATTGTCGAAAAGAACTAAATCAGATGTCCACAAAATAAAGTAACAAACTTTTGTAATATTGTATACTACATTGGTAGTAATATACTTAGAAAACGGACAAATTATTATTCCAAAGAAAAATGTATAATAAAATGACACATTAACATCTTATCTAAAAAGAAAAAAAGTCCAGTCGTAAGCAAACTTTTTTCTGAAATATTTGTCAACAATTCAATCATGGAAATGTACAATCGTTTTGATCAATGATTATTTGGAGTAGCCTTGCGTAAAATAATATTTTGTTGAAGATAATGTGGGAAAGGAAATTCAAAATACCTAGAAGAAGAAGAAGAAGAAGAAGAATGATCTCGGCCGAAGGAATCCTTTTAAAGGAAATATTACAAACACAAAAATATAAAATACAAAACATCGTAAATGTGGCACTGTGGGTCATGAAATTACTTCCAGGGGTGCATCAAATAGATTTAAGACGAAACAACCCATCAATTTAGCAGATTATGATGCAAGCAAAAGTGCAGGCGTGCATGCAACCCGCAACGCACACGTTACAGCACGCGTCGTTGGAAAATGCGTTACCATCGTACATAGCTCGGAAACAATGTATGCCCTTCAGGTTTTCTTGTTCCAGGCGAGACACGTGTTTTCTTACGCAACAGTCGACAAAATGAGACATTTTTGGAGATTTTATTATATTTTTTTGAGCACCCCCTCCTTGTAGCATGTGCTGTCAAAACGTTTGACGCTGAGTTCCAGCATGAAGTTATTTTTCTTTTTAAAGCAATGCGGAATGTTCGCAACGGTCCAACTGTCTACAGGTTAATCCATTATTTTTCCAGTGAAGTGTGCAATACTTTGACAAAAACTAGATATCAAATAGTGAAATAGCATTATGTGAAGGACTCAAATAATAAAAGACCGATTAGTAGAAAATTGAAACCGTTTTCTGATCTCTTGCCTCACGATTAACATTGACCGACGACTGCATGCTAAGATTCCTGTCGGTTGCTCGGTTCTTTGAAGATATCTCTCCTTAACCCTCTCTTCGGGTCATGGAGTCCTTATCCGAAAGGCCGTATTTGGAGCTCTTGTTTCATTAGATAAATGATTACATCTTTTTTAACGTATCTGGGCAGTAGTATTATTGAAACATGATCTTCAATTTAAAACAAAATTCTGTATTTCATTTCACTCTCTACTGGCTTTGTAGATGTTGAAATTTAAATAACTGTTACATAGTTCTCTTTGTCACTCGTTTGGTGAGAAGCAGAAATTTGTTAATTCGGTAAGCAGCATGACTCCCCAAGAATGTCCATTCCACACTGAGCTATTACTATTTGGTGCTATTAGAGGTTTTAAAAATACTGATATTTGAAATAATTTTCTGTGCAAAAGATTATTTATTCCTTAATTGTATTAACGTAGACGTTTAAACATGAACATATTTTCATAACTTATAAGCTCTTTAACTTTCACGTTCAACCGAATTTTTTCAAAAATTTAATTTATCAGTTGAAAACTGAGTTCTTTAAACGAAAAATTTGAACGATAATGAATTGAATTAATTTGCCAAATCAGAAAAGGAACATTTTACTTTTGTGTCTTCTTTATGTTTCTCAGACCTAGCTTTCTTTCACCACATGATCGGATACCAGAAAATATTTTTTTTATGTCGCTTTTTAACTTGGTCACATAGAGACCATTGTGATTGATCTAACTGTTGGGGGAACCTCCCGTAAGGACACCAACATCCGATGGGGGATTCGAACCCGCGACTCTTCAAGCCGAGGCAGCTACTCAGCCTTAGCGACCTCTGCCTTTTGCCGAGGTCGGCAGAAGATCTTGTTAGGCGCTGTTGAACGAACTTGTTCGGTATATTTTGTAAGTTAGGACTTAAAACGAAAAGAATTATTACAAATTCACACTTGGACGCACTAGGCTCAGTTCTACATATCACTGAAATTTCCTATCCGTTTAGACTGAAATATAATAAGCAATGTCAATGAACCCAGCCTTTTAGGACGATTCTTCTAGTAGCGATAATCTTTGTATTGAAAGATTAACACATTCATGCATGAAGACAAACTGTGGTCGAAAGAAAATACGAATGGCCCATTACACTAGTTATGGTTCCTTAAAATTAAATTAAATGTTAAATTCGAATAAAATTTTTATTTAGATAATTATTAGAATGTTAGAACTAAATATTCTGGAATATTCTTGTTCACATCAATGAAAAATATGAATACAATTCTGATGGATTATTTTTTAATCATAAGCAAGCTTTTGGAGAACTTAATGAACGAACGTCTCTTTGGTCAACCAATAAAACAAATATTATCCTCAACAAAATAAAAATAATAAAATAATTTTCTTATAATTTGCACTAATATTTTTTTCGTATGTAAATATCGACTTCAAAGGTTTTAATACAGGGGATGTTTATTGTTGGAAAATCTGTTAACGTAAAAAAGGCTACAAAGCAGAAAGGATTTATTTTGATTCACTATATTCTTATTTATTGTTTAACTTATTTACATACTTAAAGACAAGTGCAAAAAGTGTATTCATTAGTCACTATTTTTCCACAAATGTGCATGGAATTTCATGGACCTTCACAACCTTGAACCCACGTGTCTAGAGTGCGACCCAAAGGACGCTCTTTAGGGAGTTACGTATAAATTGACTAAGCTAGAAGAAGCAAATATTTAAGGACAAAGAGTGTTTTATAGACTTTAAGTAGAATTTTAAAAATTCTCGAACATAATATCCTAATAATAATCATCACCATTTTGAGATGTTCTGCAAATTGATAAGTTTTTGCTCGGTCTTTCTCCATGGAGCCCTGTATTCTTCCCGACATTTTCGTTCTTTCGTAGCATTTCTTCATTTCTCTGCATTCAGGGTCTCTAACATAACAATACTTACTATTTTTTTAAAATTCTCTTTTCTCCTCCGAACTTCCGACAAACACGAACTTTATTATTTCAAATCTTTCTAATAGAAGTATTTCCACACCATTGAGATATTTTCGACCTTTTTATAATATCCATTTATGATACCCTCTCCGCTCCGTGTTGAAAGTTACGCGTATCATTTTCAGACTGGTTTCTTGTGATCTGTTAACCATTTAATGTGTACTTCTTTTCAAATGGAACATATACAACAAAATACTATTATTCTATACTAATTCGTCATAGCTTCTTTCCTTCGATACGGAATTTGATATACATTTCATAAGTTACCTGGATCGAAAGGATTGTGGTTACGAGGGAAATATGAAAACAGTTGAATGATGCTACGTTCTCTTACGGAGGGAATTATGGGAGGGATATATGAAAAGACAAACCGAGTCAAGGTAACATCTAATTAATTAGTAAATATGAAATATTGAAATTGATGTAAATTCTTCCTGTTGATTCTGGTATATAATGTAATGTAATGCTTTGATGTAAAAGCAATGTAAATATTTATCTCAATAATTTTAAATTCTATTGTTTTATGTTAATTTGTATACCATTGTCAACCGTCGCCATTGTATTGCTCTTGACAAGGCACGTACTAAACGTGCGAAACGTTGAGCCATAAATAAATGTTTTTAAAGTTTTAATTCCTGAAGTCAATATTGATTGATCCTTTATGGTCAAAATATATATTTATTCGTACCATCTACGCCTCCAATTAAATATGAAATAATAAAATTGTGTATGTATCACGGGCGTTAACATATTCAAATTATCTCGGGCGACAGAAAGCCCTCGGGCATTTTGTCGCCGCTCGGTCATTAGAACTCTTACAACGCCCTCGGTGTATCAATAACTATTTCTTTTTTGTTGAAAAAATGGTATTACCTAATTTTAAAACGATACAAGTTTTTGCGAACATTCCCCCATTTCAATATTAAAATAAAAGTTCCAAAAAGTTTATAGACAGTCAAAACAATAAAATTTAATCACAAAATCACATAATTGCACAGATGAATATTATACAGTTTTGGCTTTTATTGCAGTTATCATCTGTGCAATTATGTGATTTTATGATTAAAATTTTATTGTTTTGACCGTCTATAAACTTCTTGGAACTTTTATTTTAATATTAAAATTGTATTATAACAGACAGTCTAAAGTATTGATAATGCACCCGTTTCAATTTTTCTGTGAGGACTAAATTTCTATTCCAGCACAGAGATGTTTTCATGTCGCCCAATCCGGCGCCTGTTTTCCTGCTGCGCGGGTGGAAAGTGGTGAGCCGCGTGGGTCCACGCTGCGTCATGGCCCGCGGTCGCCGCGCGCAGGCCTTTTGACGGACGTTCCTTTCTCCCGCGGCGCGCGCGACAGATGGCGCCTTCGTGGGCCCTCGGCGCCCGCGCGGGCTGGGGCCGACAAGGGGGGGGAGGGGCGGCTTTGTCACGGCCAAACACTTGCACTGGGGCGCCGCGAGGCGCAAGAGCAAAAGGCGGAAAAAGGGAACTGTGAGGGAATCGTTGCGACAGGGCGCCATACTACAACCATAGACTGAAGAGGTCATAGACTTTACTCTATGCTACAACACACGCTCGTGGACGCGCAATAAACCGAAACTTAGCGCCAATGCGCTTGTTGCTTGCAACCAAAGGCGTATCGACGATATGGCAGACATGGCGCTTGCCATTGGTGCCACTCACAAGGGGAGCTATTTAAATAATACCCGCTGAAGCAAATAATAACAATCCTAATTTGAAGTATTCTGACATGGGCGCAAATTCAATGCTTGCCATGGGCGCCTGAATACCTAGATACGCCTCTGCTTGCAACATAATGAATCATAATTTATCTGATAATAAAATTTGGTCCAAGACCGGAGACCCGACCCGACCGATTCACGAACCCGAGTCTCCTGATTTACGCCCAGTTGCTGTAACCACTGAACCGACCAACTCTTTGAACGGTTTCAAGGCCTATTACATGATATTAAACTGTCACCAGCCTATCACCTTGTTGGAGAGGAAATTATGTCGAAAATGTGTCCCGCAATAGTAAATACATCCAAGTGAGTCTTTGAACAAATTATTTAAAAAAAATACATTTGTTTCTCAGTAACAAGGTTACATCTTGGATGGATTTACTTCGATGCATCTTCGTTGTAGAACACATTTTCGATGTAATTGCCTCTCCAATAATGTGACAATTAAATATCGTGATTATCTGGCACCTACATTCTTAATTTTATGCGCGTAGAAATTGAGCTATTGTCATGTAAGAGATGTCAATGGTTTCGTTACATACTCAGAAACTCGGAAAAAATCCGAAATAATAAAGCATGTCCGATTTTCACTAAAAATACAAATACTTGACAATGTTATTTCGCTTGTTCTCGTAATACGCGCTCCGGCTGAATTTTCATTCCCAGTGCATCACTATTTACGACACAACTAAAGTAATGCGAAAGGAAGACACCGAAAAAGAGCCTACCCCTATTCAATATTTGCTATTCACATGTTCTCTCAACCAAAATCAACTTTTTTGGTAGAATGTAAAGAACTGTTGCACTGAATACCATACTAATTTATTGCAGTATTATTGATGATCGTTTTTGTCAAAATATTTAATTTATAGCATTGTTCTAGTTGATTATTTTCTTTGTTGTTTTTGAGCAGTGTGAGTGATACTTTTTGGAAAACCATTGAGGGTGCTATTGTTCACCAGCATTTTTTCTGATGATAATTTAAGTAGTAAATGCTAGTAATTTACTATTAGGACTTTCAATAACTGTAGTTACTAGTTCTCTATGTTAGAGTCGTGCTTCATTGGGATCTCAAAACATGCTATGGAAATATTCCAAGCGGTGGAGAAAGAAGCTGAAGAAGAAGGACATTGCAGTAACGCCAAATGCCACATAAGAAATTCAAATATTGAAATTATACTCATCACAGAAGGCGTGTGATTAAAACTAGTTCGTCACGCGCGTTGGAGAAGGGAGAGTGAGAAGTGGGAGGAAGTGGCTGGCAGTTCGCTCTAAATGACACCTTCTCCCTCATCATAAAACTAAAAACAGCACCAACACTGGTATAGAGCATTTTCCCAAAAGTGTTTATTAAGTTTACGGATGGTCCTTTGATATCAAGGGCCAGTATTCATATTTAATTTTAGATCGGGTAAAAGGGAGACTAAAAGCGGACGGAGAAATTTGTTATTCGTTATTAAGACTTTCTTTTTCAGGCTCCCAAGACAGCCTGGACGATGCAAAGTCTATTGCTACCGCCAATTCGTTTGAAAATTTAAAAATAATTTCTACTGATTTTATTTGAGAAAATCGAAGCTCGCGCTCTACACACTTATTACGTGAATTTTCGGAAATCATGACCTTTACTTTGTTGCTAACTCTAAAAATTGTGAAATTATTTGAAGAATTTATTAATACCATTTTATTATAAAACTGGAAAGTTTGTATCTGGAAAATACCTGACTGTAGAAATAAAATAACTTGACAGAGAGAAGCATGAGACTGCATATACTTTTAATGAGGAACTCAAAACTGAAAGATATGCTGGGGTCTCGTATAGGTGACATCTATTAGGCGTTGTAAGATGTAGATTACGGAATCGAGTACGAGCCTGCGGCCCAAGTGGCGACCTATCTGATTCACGCAAGTGTCAAAGGTGTTGCATCAACAGGCGCCAACACCCTCTATTCGCTCAACTCGGTATTACGTTGGCCACGTACACCTTTTATGTTTCTAGCTTCAAAATGATCAAAATCACCAGCATTCCTCTCCTCTCCATTCTTGCTTAGCTTGGAAGATTGATTCAGTTTCTGTTAACTGCAGTTTTTTTTCATTTCAAGTTTTCATTTAATTAAGTTCAATAAAATACTTGTATGTATTTTAGACAGCCACTAGTAAAAGTGAATCTTTCACAGCAAGCGTAGTGTGCTAAAAGTAAACTTTTTAGCACTAATAAAAATGAGAGGAGGCTCAAGTGTTCAGACAAATCTGTAAATGCAACAAAGAAAACAAAACACTTTTGTGTGACTGCATGAGCTACTGCAGGCCTTAATAAACCAATAAGTGATTTGTAATTGATAAGTTATTTGTGAATACAAATAAAATGAAAATCAGTTTTAAAAAATAGAGTATGACATAGTAAGTGGAAAAAGTTATGTTTTGCTTATAGGATTGTGCCACTCAGTCTCGTGTCGCAACCATTACAACTCTCCAAATGAAATGTCACTTTTACCACTTATATCATAGTAACTATTCTTTATTTGTTGTAAGCAGTTCTTTGTTTAATTTCTTTTCGGAATGTCTGCCTTCTTGAGCCTTCTTACCTACTTTTAAAAAAAATGTAATAATCAAACTTACACAACTTTAAATTTAAAAAATAAACTACATAATATCAAATTTACTACATAATAATGATATTCATTAATATGTTGTTTCCTATTGCAGGCCTGCACAGTCTAAACATGAGTATGCAAACTACTTTTCTAGGACTCTTTTCCAATTAACTATTTTATTTACATCCAATTTAATTTGCAAATAATTAAATTTTACTTTCAGTAGAATCAACTTACAATTTAAATATACAATCTTTATACAGTGTATAGTCGATTCAGTATTTACTCAGTGGTATTTTATGTCATCGCAACTTATGGCAAATATCCAGGCTTATCTGTCTTAAGCTAATAGAAGATGGGGTATTCAAAGTGTTTTCATACAATGTTCTGCCTTTTAAAGAAGCAAGCAATGCTAATTTTTTGGCATTACTTCTCAACATTAGTTTCAATAAATCTTTATGTATCTTTGATACACGGAAGCATTGATAGCCTGTATTGAAATTGCTAAAGAATTCTTCGGTTTGTTCCTGTGACCATGGACATTAGAAGTAAGTTTGAGGTAGGGGTAAAATGAAAATTCATTGGACTATGATTAATATGATACTGACTTTCCTTGAACTTAACTAATTTTGTAAAGGACTTCAATGGCAAAACCCAGCAGAAACCCAAACATTTTTACTGACGTCTTTTGATGGCCTTGCATTTTATTTTCAAAAGAGTTTTGAGGCTTACTTACACAGAGCCACTTGTAAGCCTTACAATTCGACCCCAGAAAGTACCTAGAGTAAACTCTGTTTCTTTTGTTATTTGAAATAAATCTGAGATAAAAAAAACAAACTCAACTGACAGAAGAAATTAGTAAATATCGTAGAAGAACCATAATAACCAAACATATTTTCCTCCACAGCATCAAATCACCCAACTTTTTGATAACAAGACAGCAATCAAGACTAAAAATTTCACAGGAAAATAACATTGTGGCTTTATGAAAGGAATAAGCAAATGTATTAGGCCTACTTCCTCACAAACTACTTATGCAGTATTGAGAAAGTATTGGAATGCTGCAGCAAAATACAGTGATTTTTTGTCAGAAACCTTTTTTTTGTGGCTCTGATACCAAAAAAGTAATAATTCTATGATTATGGGGCAAAAGTTCTTAAGTCAATTTTAGGTGAAATTGGGTTAAGTACTGAAACTACAAGTTAAGTATCTATATTTTATTTTAGTAAAATGACCAAAATGTAGCCCTTGTTTTCTCCAAACTAAGACTTTTGACTAAAGAACTTTTACCCCATGACCACAGAATTTTTGTTCCTCTAAGTAGTAAATAACTTCCTCTAAGTGAATAGTCGCAATCAATGTTTTGTGGGTCTTTGAGACCAAAAAATTGGTTTAAGCAAAATGTTTCCATCTTTGAAGAATGCTAGCAGCTAAACAATAGGCAGGATATGAATCAAAATTAATATTTCCTGATCAATCTGACAGATGTTACACACAGCCTCTTGAATTTGAAATAGATATTTTTATTTTTGGAGGTACTTAACATGAAACATTTTCAAAATTCTCAAAAATGGTTCAAAATTTAAAAAAAAAATTGATTTCTCAAATAGAGGAAAGTAAACTTTAAAAACAGCACAGATCTGATTTTCATTGAACTGTCTGAATTTTTAAAAATTGCTAAAATTTATGTGTTTTTAGCATCTTCCTACAACTACAGTATTAAAGATAAAGATTTTTATCCTTATGAAATCTGCTATTCGAAATTAGATTCTTAAATGAAGTCATATACAATATTTTTCAAAATTTGAATAGTTTTCACATAATTTTGCATGAATTAAAGTAATTTAAAAAACAAAATTTTCTCAAAAACGGTACCATACTTTTTCTTGAATAGTGTAAAGTGCATTTATAAAAATAGCACAAGTCTGATGTATATTGAACCCTATTTTCGAAAATTGTAAAAGTTACAAATAAAACAGATAATTTAAGGTCTTTTTTTGACAATTAATAAATAAACAAGTTTTCAAAAATATTTTGATTAATTTAACATGTTTTTAGGAAGTTCTCCCTTGTCTATTTATATATTTTGAACTTAAAGCAAATTTTTTACTTTTACTAATTATTTCTGTCATTTAATCCCTGATTACTGTTTAATTTTTATTTCTTTTATATTAAACAATATCATCAATTTTTTTCAGACATTATATATTTAAATATTCATTGTTTATACATGTTATATATATATATATATATATATATATATATATATATATATATATATATATATATTAATTGTTCACTGATGTTGCAGGTAAATATCACATAAAATGTTGTGTTTCAACATTATATTTGGACAACAAGAACTTTTTTGAAAACAACAAGAATGTTTGTTTATTGATAGTAAAAAAAAAAGCAGGAATACCTGTGTGTTAAAATATTAATATTATTTAGTGACAATCTTAATTTTCTTCCATATTTAACCGTTTTTAACTTTCTCACATTATTTGTAAATAAATGTGAGAAAGTACATGCTGTTGTAGCACCAGTACGTATGGCTTATAAAATATTCCTTTTTTCTTTGTTTGGTCAAATGAAAGGAGCGTGATCTATGTACTTACTATTCACGATTATGAGGATGCCCCCAACAAAATACAGAAATCTGTTGGTTGTGGCATGAGATTGTGGTCCAGTAAAAGTTTTGAAAGTTGAAGAAGATAACTGATTATCTTTTAGTATTCTTTTTTTAATCATCAAATCTGATTTTTTTTTAAATAGACGAAATTTCACTGTTTGCTTTCTTTCTGTATCTATTATCCCTAATATCTGTTCTTTAACACTTTAAGTCCACATAAAATTGTATGAGGAGACATGCAATTATACAAGGTAGTACCTTAATCAGTTTCATGATTTTGCATATGAAAAAATCCCTCACATTATCTGACTTACATTCCAAAAATCAAAATTCACAAAATCACAGTCACAGACAGACAACTAAAATTAAGAGTGACAGTGGTAAAGATGAATACAATATTTAACTACTGAATCAATCTAATGATTACTAAAATTTTAGGAAGTTCCATTGCTTCCTGAAATTGAGGACAGTATCACCCTGTGGGTATGCTGGCTCGTCAGTACTGCTGCTACTTACTAATTTATTCCTTTCTATATTTCATTGGAATATTTGGTTCCATTTTATTTGCTGATTTTTTGTTTGGTTAACCTGGAGTTTTGGATAACTGAAATTTTACTGTTTCTAATTACATTTTAAATTGTACATTAATTTAGCCAAAATCTGTAGTGCATTTGCCTTTGCAAATAGTTATTACAACAATGCAAATATTTTCATACCATTTCTTGCCAAAAACACCTGTTGCTACCTGTATTCATCATCATCATTAGACTTCAGATCTTTAGGTCCTAAAAAATGTGGTTTTAGGTGCCTAAAAAATAGGGTAATAGGGTAAATAAATAAAGGTAAATAGGGTAAATAAATAAACAAATTTTACACATCACACCATGCAAAACATGGTGATTTATTAAACACAGTGTTTTATTTCAAAACACACTTACATACAGTATGATAGATAAGATAATATTGTAATTGAACAATCATTCTAAAAGGGAAATATTTGCTTTTATTCTATAAAAAAAATCTGTGTCACTGTCAGTTAATTAATATATAAATTATAAAATTGTCTTACATAAATTTTAAGAATTAATGCAACATTACTATTTTTTACATAACAGATTCTTTAATTTCACTTTTTGTCATAATTTTGTCCACAATAAATAATAAGAAGCATTTTCAGTTGATGTGGGGTAAGTTTATGTCTTATGTCTGTCAGAATTATCTTAAATGCTGAAAAGGATCTCTCAGTGTTTGCGGTGGTGACTGGAACGTATTTAAAAAGAGAAACCATATGGGGATTAAATCCTGTAGGGAGAACTGCCTCACGCCCGCTTAAAATGCCTAATACTCATTTCAGAAATGTGTATCCAGGATTTTTGGTGAGCACCATTTGTAGTGTTCTGTAACCATTTTGCCAACCACACCAACTGCTTTCTTTAACTGTCTCTCTGCGTCCGCGTACCCTATCTTGTCAAAATAGGTGCTGGTGGCAAATGCAGATTGGGCCATCTTTCTTTGTAAGCTGCAAAACATTGACTTTAAAAATACGTTCTTTAAGGAGATTAAATCATTGATTTTGGGGAGCTGGTTTCGAACCTCCTCTGCTGTTCGGTGAAGGGCATGAGCCAGGCAAGTAACGTGAGTTAAAATCTGGAAAAATACTTTCAACCAAGCGTGGGCCAATTGTTGTTTACAATTGTAATTTCTTGAAATTGTATTCCACATGCGACACCTTAAGAATTCACTAATTGCTTTATTTATTGTTGCGCTGAGCCTAAACGACACTAAGTCACATTTTATCAAACAGAAATCAAATAAGTATTCAGACAATGTAAGGTTTGTTGTTGAATAACTAATTATTTATTGAATACAACAGAGTAGTGAATAAATTGATTGGAAATTTCTAAAAAAGGCATTTATAGGCACCAAAAGGCAGAAATAGGCATTTATGTTGAAATAGGTGCCTGTAGGCACTATCAAAGTTGGTTAATACCTTTGTAGGTTAATTATATGTGTAATTATCTAAGTTAGGGTCAATAGGCAGTAAAGGAAAACAATAGGTAAAAACCTAAAGATCCGAAGTCTAACATAATCATCACAAACAGAAATTAGGCTTTATAGCCCGTTCCTATTGGTAATGTGTTCATAATTCACCTTTATTAATAATTCGACTTAATAAGTGTATGAGTTAAAACTGAGATCCCAGAGCTCAAGAAATGTACAATGGGGAGGAGAGCACAGATTGTCTAGCACATTACAGTATTTAATTGTTTTTGTTGTTAAATAAAAATTTAAAAAAATGAAAACATCTAAATGGCATTTGCTATGACTTGCAGTACATGACTTTGCATGTCATAGCTTCTGACACTGGAAAAATATTTGATGCCAACATTTTGATGCAATGATTTTTTAAAAGAAAGTATATTTTCAAAAATAACAATGATTGAAAGACATTCCTTTATTCTTTTGGTTTATTTGTATTTACATAAAAATATCTGAAAGTTTCAAAATTGTTTCATTTACACTTAAACCCGTAACAAAAATACATACTATTCAAACAAATAAATATCTGAATAAAAAACAATGATTATTTCGTAACAGTTCCATATTTTACAAAATGTTTCGTAGTTTCTGAAAGCTTTGTTTACCTGCTCTTCTCTGGCAGTTTTGAGCAAATGCAAAATTACAATAATTACAAAACCTTTTACAATTCCAGCCATATCAGTCTTCGTAAATGCAATTAAAAGTTCATTTGCCTGTAAAAACAAACAAACATGCAGAGGTCTATTAATAATATTATTTAACATTTCCTCTACAACTTTAAAAATCAATGAGTTCACATGTGAATATTAGAATATTATTTGTTTTGCCAACTGGGGTAGCAATTTTGGTAATTTTGTATGTCAATTATTAAATACTCTTCCTTTATATCACGTGTTGATAAAAACCTTCAAAGTTTTAGAAGAATATTTGTTCTATTTGTGTCTCTTAATGTTGATAGGGGAATAAAATGTAGAGGTTTTTTTTTGTTTGTTAGGAAATAATACACCATTGCATGACTTTTGTCTTCTGAAGTCTGCGCTTAGTATATAAAATACAATATACATTATGATGGAACTCTATTTACTTATGAAGATACAATTTTTAAAAAAATCTCAGTAATTTATTACTTACTGTTTGTATCTCAGCCTGTGAGATATTTTTGGTTTATTTTCATTAAAGTAATTTACTCTTCATTTTGATCCTCATCTGAGTATGAATCCACATTAGCACACTGTTCAATAGCTTGCAAAAATGGAGAGGAATTATCTGTGCTTTTCACTTTAGAGGGAGGGCCAGCAAGTTTGGCCAACAAAGATGCAACAACCTCCTTGTTCACGTCATCTTCACTGGAGGGTGTCTCCTCGATCTATTGTAAACAAACTCTAATTACTTCTTTATCAATATTACAAAATTTTCAGATTTACTAATGATCAAAATAACAAAAACTGGATTAATTGATTTATTTATGGTAGTTTTTATTACCAATCAAATAAACTATATGTTTCACTTATATGCAAGTTTTTTTTTCATCCAATATGAAAACTACTTTAAATTAAATTTATTTCAAAATGAATCTGAGTCATCTGGTCACATATATGCCAAATTTTAATTCATTCAATTCAAAACAACTTATTATGTAAATGAAAAATTGAAACAGCTTACTCATAATTTTTTGCTTAAACTAACTTAAACATTTCTAAATAAAAATTCCATTAAAAGAAACAACAACCAACCAACCAACTAAAACCAACTTCAACATATAAGAAAGTACAGAACTATTAAAAATAATTTTGAATAAGAATTTTCTCTTTCAATTTGGCAATATCTTTATTTAACAAAAAATTTCCCATTAAGACATTGCCGAATTGAAACATAAATTTAGTATTTGAAATTACCTGGTCAGTTTCATTACTTGAGTCTGGCAACACTGGTGTGAGTTGCTCAATTCGATGTTTGTAATCCTGACGAGCTTTCTCCACAGCAGTCATCAGGTTGCGGAAGTTGTGCTGCCATGAAGAAGCAGATTAAATATTGAATATGTTTCAGAGACTTACAATAACAAATCTCTACTTATAGGAAAATTATTCCTACCTCAGTGCCATCGTAATTTAGAACTCCAACACAGCTGACTGGCACTTTCTTTTTCAATATGTAACCCAGATGTCTCCTACTGAGAGTGAACACATAAGGCACTTCATTAGCAACAGCTAATCCTTTCAGCTTGTCCACTAAATCATCTAGGCCACCTGCATTGTCAATGAATTTACAGAATTAATTTTTAATTACTTGAGAACTTTTATTAAATATGCTGCATCATAAAACGGCTTTTACCATGAAGCCAAGAAAAAGGCCTTTACCCAAACTCAACCAAAACTATATTTTCCCATGGTATTGACAACCTTTATTCGGTACTAGTTTGATTATTTTGAATTACTTTAAATTTTAGATGCCTATTACGCAACATATTTAATATAATCTCATTTCTTTGCTGAGGTATAAACAAGGGAAAAGATTAAAATTCAAGAAACAAATAGTTTATATTTAATTAACAAATGTAATATAATTAATAATATGATTATTAAATATGACAATAAAATCCACAGTTTAATATAAAAAACTTTGAATTTCCCATCTCAAGATTACAAATTTGTGTGTTCAAACAAGACAAACACACACACTTGTCATTTGCAAAAACATACAACTTATACCTGAAGAAGTTGTTGGTTCCAAATCAGGGGCAATAACTAAGAGGCGCACACGTCGCAGAGCCAAAAACTTGTGCACTTCCTTCAAACCAGTCACATGACGCCGTTTTGCAGATGCTTTCAAAGGACTGTGAGCAAATTGACGATCATGAAACTTCACAATGTCTTCAAGTAAAGAAGTTGCAGCACTCAGAATATCTGGAGTTATGAAATGGTCACAATAGCTGGAAAGAAATATGTAGATTGTCTTAATAAAAGTCATTAAGTAGTATACTAAAACAATCTCCATTAAACTCTAAAAGACCAAACATTGTGGTGCATTGGTGTAAAAAATGTTTTCTCTTGTAAAAATGGAAAGAACAACAAAAACAGTAATTGAGTATAAAAAAAACAACTTACTCTCTAAATTTGCGGGAATGAATTTTAGGTGTTGAAATTGTGGCTTCATTCTTTGGTAGGGCACCATTTGCTTGACCATTGAGTAAAAGCATTAATTTTTTCCTCTCTTCCATTCTAATCACCTCTTCATTCTTTTCTACTAGCATTTTGTTCTCATTTTCTTTACATTCCTTTTCTTCGGTCAAATTTTGCTTGCATTCAGTTTTTTCCAATACATCAGAAACACGATCTAATTCCATAAGCATGTGTTCACTTTTTACTGGCTCTTGGCTCTTGAAAATATTCACATCACAAGAATTGGAGAGAATTAATTTTACTTCATCATTGCTAGAATTTTCACTACTTGAGAGATTTTCTTCTTTATTTTCATCTTTAACATCATCCTGGTTTGTTGTGTTCAAATCCTTTTGGAAATGGCTCTCCTTACGTTTTTCACGCTCTTTCAGAATTATCTGCTTGAGAGGAGTTGGCTTCTTTGCCTTGGGCACTTCCCGCTGCTTTCCTCGTTTCCTTTCTGGATTATCTGAATCTAAAATATTTCCTGCATATCTTGCAGTTTCTACCTTTTGAACAGGCTTACTGGTATGCTGTTTCACAGAAACTTCAACTTTGGTCTCCTGCACCTTCAAAATGAGAAAAGGTATTTAAGGAATGCAACAAAAAATGTAGCTTAAGGAATAGATTCAGTGAGCAACGTTTTAGATAGATGTTTTTGCAGTTAAGCAGCAAATTTCAAGTATTTTATTATTTTAACACAGAAACATTAAATAAAATAAAATTATATTTCACTGAAATAGTTATTCAAGATCAATGAGGAAAAAGAGATCACTTGTTTTTGTTTTCTCAATACAAAAAATTAATTGTTACAATTTAACTGAAACACTAACAGTAAAAGCAATAAAAATAAAATCTATGGAACACACGAATTTGAATATTACATTCTTCAAATGATGTTTACTCTACAAACTTTATCAATGTTTGAATAAAAAGGACTAAAAGTACTCTTCTTCTACCACAATTAAATAACTCTGTATAGTCCCAAAAGATGAAAATGCTGAATTACAACAATATTATAAGAGTTTCTAAACAATTTACCAATATTTCTGCAGTTACTACAGATGTTTTATCTCAGAAAAGTTGTTACAAGCCAATAAAGTACAACAAAATCAGCTCTTTGTTCAATGAGAAAGAGGTAAACATAAAAATGAATTATCTGTAGTATTACATAAACTATGAGTAAATATTTTTGTAATGCAGTTTTTTCTCACCTTCAACATTTCGTTGATATCAAGTTGAATAGGATCCCGCCTTTTAGGTCTCTTTCCTGCAGATTTATCATCAAGTTTTGTTGTCTTTTTTGAATCATCTGCACAATTAGTTTCTTTGTTTCCTTGATTCTCTTGTGATATCTTTCTAGGTGAAACATTTACAATATCAGATGAAGACAGCTTTGAGTCGATGCTCAGATCTCTGCTGCTGGTTGGGGCAGTGCTAGTTTTCAGCTCGGCAGGGGGTTCTGGAAGCATCTCCGGAGTGGAAGCAATATTCCCAATATTTCCTTTTTCCTTTTTGCTACCTTTACGTTTTTGGTTTCGGATAGATGAACTCTTGGATGCAGCTGATGTAACTTCTCCTAATGTTGGGAATTCTGATCCACTGTATAAGCTACTTCTAACTTCTAAATTAACAGGTGTACTTTCCTTCACCAAGAATCTAGAAAATAAAGATAACATTAGTAATTGCAGCAATATTAATTCAAATCTTCTCTATCTTTTGAAATCCTTTGTTTTAGCTAGTAGAGAGCTTTATGGCTATATGACAATGCTATGAACAACAATTAAAGCAGCTTAGAGCAAGTCAATTCACGTCAAGTTAAAATGTTTCTAACTAAAAAATATGTTAATAAATGGAAATAAATACTGGAATACTTTATATTAGATCATAATAAATATTTGAATTTATTTCCAGTATACATACATGACAGTGCACAAACACAGACTAAAACTCATTTGACTGAACTCAAGTTTTAATTTCAGTAGAACTTAAGTTAGTAGATTTTAATAAATCAACATTTTAGATTTTTGAGAAAAATAGTAAAGGAAGGCCTGGAATCTCAATATTATTTAGTACTTTTCATCTCCAAATGTATAAGTAAAAATGAAATGAGCTATTTGTTTATCAAAAAGAAAAGAAAAAACAACAAATTGTGTTTCTGTAAAATATCAAATCTTTTCATAACACTCGTTAATGGGCATGCCTCTCAATTCCATCCCACAAAAAGCCAGTCCATTTCAATTAATATCTAGTAAAATCTTTCTATACTGACCTGTCCAAAACACTGTGATCAATGATGGTAATCTTTTGATCCTTTGGGCCAAGTCGCTTTTTTCTCATTTCTTCCTCTCGTTGAATAGCCTTTTCCTGCTTTTTCATTTCCTTTTTAACTTTTTGTCTCTCTCTTCTCAGCCGCCGCTTTTCCTCCAAATTTTCTTCAACATCGTTGGCAGTGTCTGAAGTGGTTGCGGTGGTGTGATTAGTACTGTCTTGAGTGTTGTTAACACCTATGTAAAACAATTTATGGGACAATTAGTTTATACAATATCAACTGAATGAATGTTTTGATTGATATTCTCAATGAATAACTAGCTACTGAAAATGTTAAAATAAAATGTTATTATATAATTCATGGTTCAATTGAGTTTAATATTGGTTCTTACTTTGATCTGTTGAGAGCTCATTATTAATACTCTCCTGTAATCCACTGCGATTTGATAGTTCACCAACACTGGTCAAACGTTGATATCTATTCTGTAACGTTCTTATGGACAGATTATTTTTGGATTTGTTTACTTCTAAATTTTTATTATTGTAACTGTTAAATTCACTATGATCAGAAAAGTGAATGGATGCTTCTAGTGTTCTCCATTGCTTAGTTCTTCCTGTGACATTTGTTGTCCTACTTCTGGGACTACTGATTGCTACTTTACTGTATGATGCATTTGAATTTGTGGGTAAAGGCCAACTTCTTGGTTGACTTTGTTGTCTATTTTCTGCATTATTCCAACAGTTGTTTTTATTAAGCTCTGGATAATCATTATTCAGAAATGCCATGTTTGAATCCAGAAGTAAGTAGGTCCTCTTTAATCTTTAGATATTGCTTTTGTTCACATGAATACTTAGGCATAACCCTATTAAATGGAGGGATGCTAATATGAGACCACCCATACATTTATACTAAACCACATGACACTGCTTTGATCTCCTTCTACAAATAAACAAGCATATCAATAATCACTGAAATAATTCACCATAAGGATGTATTGTCAAACACACGTTAAAACACAGAATAACTCTATTACTTATATAAATCTTGCATTGCTGCTTACAAGTATCCAACGATAAAGGAATCCGTCAAACCCAAACATTATAGAAAGGTTGTTTACAAGCTCGATATTACGTAATGAATGTCTCAACACGTGAATGAATGAATTAATTTTCAAGAAATGAATATAAACTGAATTTAAGCAAACTTCTTAATAGTAAACGTCAGAACAATACAATCGAAATTGTACTTTTTCTAAAACAATAATAATTTTCATCCATTCACGCAGAATACAATTTAGGTTGGTAATTCGTCGCCCATGTTGGCAAAATTGTATATCAGCTGCTCATAGCGGAATGTTCAAAAGTAGAATGCCTTCAAGCAGAAATAGTTACATAATAACAAGTTAAAACTAGTGGTGCTACAGAATGGAATAGACTTTCCCGTATTAGTTTTCTATTTCTTTGGGTCTTCGCTAGCTATTCGGAATTGCCACATACTCTTTCTTGCCAGCTACCATCCATCACCACCAAAAGTACATTTTTTTGTCATTTTCTTAATTTTTCGGTTTCCTGTTGGTAGAACGAAAATATTAATTTTAGAATATTAAATAACACAAAAACCTGGCCGTAAATGACAATTTTCTTTTAAAAATTATGTGCCGTTTAAGAGAAAATGGCGTTTTAGCACTACTAAAAATGTGAAATTTGAACCTAATTTTCACAGAAAATGTTTGAGTTTTCAAAATACTTTATTTGAAGTTATTTGAAGCACTTACACTCACAAATATAATAATCTTTACAAATTGCGAATAATGTGCGTATTAAAGATGTGAGAGATCTTTAAAAAAAATTACATTTATATAATTTTTGCAAAACAAAAAGATAACTCATAATAAACTTTACGTCATATTAAAGAGTGTAATTTTCACTATCTGTTACAAAAGTTTCAAGAAAAAATTTGCAGCCATATATGAGAAAATGGCGTTTGAGCATTTCTGAAAATGCCGAAATGTGAGCTACTTTTCACAGAAAACGGTAGTGTTTTCGAGAAACTTTACTTGACATTATTTAAAGCACATGTACTCCTAAATATAATCATGTGAAAAAATCGCCGATAGTGTAAATATTAACGACGTGAGAGACAAGTAAAAAAAATACATTTTTGTAATTTTTGAAAAAAAAAAACAACTTACAGAGCAATATGGCTTTTATGTCATCTGACAGAGTACATTTACCATTATCCCTACTAAAAATTTAAAGAAAAAATTTGGAGCCGTTTTTGAGAAAATCTTGTTTTTGTAATTTTTTAAAATTGCACATATTGCATGCAATATTGCGCGAAAAATACTAAAAATTTCCAAAAATGTAGATGACCTCAAAGGAAGAACTCACTATGAAGAAACAAATTTATTTGAAGGAAAATTCTCAATCTTCAATTTTATAGTTCCAGAAAGACGCCGTAAAAATTTTAAACTTTTGCAGTTTTCAAAAATTCAGCGTTATCCGTGAAAATTGGACCTATGCCATGTAAATAAGTGTATTTTACTCTATTCATACAAGAAATTTAAAGAAAAAATTTGGAGCCGTTTTTGAGAAAATTTTGAAAATCCCTGGGGGGCTTCATATAAAGTACCCCCAAATTTTGAAAAATATTTTTAAAAATCTCAAAGCTTTGACTAGAATGAGATCGACCGGGGAATATCCATTTTGGAAGAAATCGTATGTATGGTTTAGGTGCTAGCAGTGTTCACGATGGACGGACGGACGGACGGACGGACGGACGGACGGACTGACGGACGGACGGACGGACGGACGGACGGACGGACGGACGGACGGACGGACGGACGGACGGACGGACGGACGTTTTTCTTTCAATTGGGTTTTCGGTATCAAGAACCTAGAAAACAGGGTTTCTGGCTACACCACATGTTAGGGGATTTTTTTCTTAATTTAGAAACTGGTTTTATCGACCTTTTCGTTTTCACGGTCCGGCAATTAATTTTTTTCCGCCGAAAATTGGCCATTTTTTCGCGCAGCATTACATAACTTTCCCTATACTACGTATACTATCACTCCGTGTGTACGTACGCATACGGGAAAGTAAAAATAAAAGGATTTGTTTGTATTTAATGAGATAAATCATTGGTATGAAATCATTTATATTATCTATTGATGCATTTAATTACTCTCATTTTCTTCATTATCCATGGTATGTATAAAAAAATAACACGAACCAAATTGTAGTAAGAGAGAACGGAGCAACATCTTTTTTATTATCATTAACCAACAACTAATAATTAACTAGGCAAAGTAAGTTGCACCCCATTTTTAGAATACAATTTTGACCACCTCATCTACTTTACGAAAAGGAAGGTTAATATATCGAGTACCACTGTACATTGTAGGGGTATCTCACGAGACAAAGCAGAATTTGTGCTTATTGTAAGTACACATTTTAAATAGGCTCTTCAAAAGATCGCAATTTTATGCTAATAAAGTGGTGGATAAGGTTATTTTGTTATACACGCAAAAAAGAGAATATGCAAAATTTAAATACAATCTTTGAAGAAAAAAAATACATATGTTTTAATACAATATTCAAGATGAAATTGATTTGATACAGCGTGAATATAAGGCAGTGAATGGGTCACATTTATGTAAAATAGTGCTTGTAAGTTTTAATTTGCTTTTTGATCTGCCTATCTTCAATAAAAGGCAATGGTAAAATTTTGTATTCTTCAACTCGACGATATCTGTTGCTAAATTTGGATGTTTGTGAACGTTGTCTGCAAAGACCCATACCCTTAACCACTATTCCTGTAGTCAACTACTTAGAGCTGCGGTGTGGGGCTACCTCGTCCTTTGTTCACCAACAGCAGAAACATTATAAGCTGCATTATTTCATAATAATGCAGCTTATATTTGAACTTCATTTGCCACGATCGGTACAAGACACCTACATATATTACATCATTTACGTCATTTTTATTTCATAATAATATTGACAATAGATCGATGTAAACGAACCGTTAATTTTCATGATTATCACGGGACCGCATTAACTTACAGATATATAAAAAAATGGCAAAATTTTACCAGATGTCGTCGGTGTCTTGTCAACTAAAGCAGCATTCACAATATCAATGACGAATTTTATCGAGTGACTGATAGAAAAATAACTTAGTTGACTTCAACCCTGGTGATTTAGTCATCGGTCTTCCCGATGCCTGAGGAGCAGAATTAGGAAAACAGTCAGATTACAGGTGGAAAAAAGTCAGAATCTACAAAAATTTAAATTGTTTACTGCTTTTACAAAGCCTTTATAGAAAGTAAATTATAAAGTTTGTTCACTCATGAACGGCGGAAATAATTAATATTAGGCGCCTAATCTCAAATAGAAATAGTTATAACCTTTCCTTTGTTAAATTGAGAGCTCAGGGTAAACTTTTCAAACGTACCGCGCCGAGATAGTTTTTATTCCTCCCAAATCCCGCGATCATAAGTGCAGAAAATAGGCGAGGAACAAGGAATAGTTCGTGCAGTTCGAATAACTGCTTCGCAAAAGGCCACCAGAGGGCACCACTTCCTCGAGCCAGGCCAAAGCGAGCATTGCCATAATACACAAAGCGCCTTCAAAAAAAAGCTCTTCTACTTAAGACGCCGTCAGCAGCAGCTAAAATTTCATGATTTCGATAGTCAAAAGAACAAGGTTTATTGTCTTTATAATCATAAGCGTCAATTATGGTAAATTCTATATTTAAAACTTGGATAAATTTGTAAAATGGCGTAAGAATAATATTAAAATTACTGACTTTTTCAAAACATCTTACAATCAAGAGTACTCTTTACTTGTCCTGAGGCACTACTAAAAAAGAAACAAAACTCACTCGAAAGCATATTTTTCGAATAATTACCGTGCAAGTTGCAGATGATGCACATTGGTTTCCAACATGAGATGTTAGAGAAATGCAACTGACAGAGCCGTCCGGTGACACCGCATGGTCGTGCATGTTTGAATCTGTTCTTCTGCCGCTTCAAGCGATTCAGTAGAAAATCAATTCCTATTTTATGTACTATAGACCTTTTAAAAGCAAACAAATACCCAGATAACCCTTCTGAGTATGACAGGGAGAGGTGGCTCAGTGCATCAAGTGATGTCACTGCAGTGCCTCTGACCGGGAGGTCCTAGGTTCGAACTCCTACGGCGGCAGGATTTTCGACACTAGCTTGTCAGCTAGGTCGAATTCAGACGCTGTCTGGAGGAGAATTCTAGCGGCCGGCTGCTCTGATCGGGAGTTTTTCGTGGTTTCTTCGATCAACACCAGGCGAATGCCGGAGCAGTACCCTTACAAACGGGTCACGGACCGCGCGCGATCTTTCCTTCCTCTTCCTTGTGCTATCCTCACCCCATTACACACACACACACACTCACATGCACTACACTACCACATATGTCGGGAGATCGGTCGGGGGACTAGAGCTTGTCCCGGCTGGGGCGGTGCCCCGATTCTGGGAGATACCTGGTTGAGGAAAACCCCTCTATTCGACGGTAGGTCGGCACCGAATGTCACCATCCAGCAGGGGAAATTCACCGCCACCTCCCGATGAAAAAAATGCACTTACATGAGACACACTTACGGGCCTAATGACCTCGGTTGTTGACGCGCCTGGAATCACTAACGGTTTCTTCGATCAACACCAAGCGAATGGCGGAGCAGTAAGATAACAGACCAAGGATCGTTATGGTCGCGCGATCTTTTCTTCCTCTTTGCCCTATCCTAACAACTTACGTACATGCATTTTCACTTATTCATACTACAATACCACACATGTCGCGAGACGAGACGGGAATTTAGAGCCTTTCCCGGCTGGGGCGGTCTGCCGCTAGTGCGAGATATTTGGATGGGGACTCCCCGCAAGCAGACGTGTAGGTCGGCGCCGGGTCTCACCATCCATCGAAGGAACAACACCGCCACTTCCCGTGAATAGTGACAGTAGCATTTAACGCTCACGGAAACAAGAAATAATCATTAATCAATCAATTGGGCGTTAGGGACTTCCCCTACAATGTATTTCGTTCATATTAATAGTGGCCTTCTTAAACTAATTGAACGGCTGAGACACGAGAAACTTTCGTAGAATATGCTAAGGCCATCAGTACGTGTCTTTAATATTTACTCGTATAAATATACGTTAAAAATATTTCAATGTCTCAGAACTTTCGTCGTATTGTTTGAAGCACTGCGAACAGTGAAAAATACTTAATTTACAATAAAAGAGAGCGTAGGCATCCGCGACCGGAGACAGTAAATACTTGTCTGTTCGCGGTCGCAGAACGGCGGCCGAAATTTTGGCCCCTGTGCCTAGAACGCGACGTCTCCTGGACAGTCAAATATTTACATTAAAAGATTTTTCGTGAGTAAATTGTAATTACTGAAGAAAGTAGCGCATGTGTTGTAGTCAGCGGACTGTGATTAGTTTAAGTTGGGAGCCATACACACTACCTTTTCATACTCTGAATGCTCTACTTAACATGAAGGACCACTGGCGATGGATTAATAATTAATAGGACCCGGATAATTATGTAATTACATATTTTCGTAAGTTTAATCTATCAAGATTAACCACGATATATTTACTTTTCATGTTGGTATGTGCCTAAAAACGTTGACTTTTAGTACATCCATTTACATATTTTACCTGAAATTATACATATTTACATATTTTACTCAAAAGAACATATATTTAAATATTTCGTAATAAATCCGTTTTTCTGCATTTTTTTTGTATAATTCTTCATTTATCCTATATGTTTTTGAAAAGAAATCACCAAGACAAAAATTCAGCATTGTGAAACAACATATTTTTCTGCAGCCTCTTCTCTAAATTGGCGCACTTGAATTGCGTAATTCGCCATGATATTCCGTGCTAGGACGCATAAAACTGGTATAAAATTCGAAAATCAAAAATTTTTCCCTTTTTCGCGATTCTCTCGGAAACGAAGTCTCGTAGCGCAAAAACGGACCTTATTTGTGATCACAACATACGATCAGGTTATTCGCAGTTTTCTCGAAAATTAAAAGTCGGATCGAAAAACGGACTTCACCAGTGAATTCGCCATGAAATTCCGTGCTAGCGTGCATAACACTGGGGTCAAATTCGAAAAACGAAAAATTTTTCCGTTTTTGGCGTTTATCTCGGAAACTACGCGTCGTAGAGCCAAAAGGGCCTTGATCTGTGACCACAACTTACGATCATGTTTTTCGCCATTTTCTCGAAAACTAAAAGTCGGATCGAAAAACGGACTTCACCACTGAATTCGCCATAAAATTCCGCGTTAGGGTGCATAACACTGGGGTCAAATTCGAAAAACGAAAAATTTTTCCGTTTTTGGCGTTTATCTCGGAAACTACGCGTCGTAGAGCCAAAAGGGCCTTGATCTGTGACCACAACTTACGATCATGTTTTTCGCCATTTTCTCGAAAACTAAAAGTCGGATCGAAAAACGGACTTCACCACTGAATTCGCCATAAAATTCCGCGTTAGGGTGCATAACACTGGGGTCAAATTCGAAAAATCGAAAAATTTTTCCGTTTTTGGCGTTTATCTCGGAAACTACGCGTCGTAGAGCCAAAAGGGCCTTGATCTGTGACCACAACTTACGATCATGTTTTTCGCCATTTTCTCGAAAACTAAAAGTCGGATCGAAAAACGGACTTCACCACTGAATTCGCCATAAAATTCCGCGTTAGGGTGCATAACACTGGGGTCAAATTCGAAAAACGAAAAATTTTTCCGTTTTTGGCGTTTATCTCGGAAACTACGCGTCGTAGAGCCAAAAGGGCCTTGATCTGTGACCACAACTTACGATCATGTTTTTCGCCATTTTCTCGAAAACTAAAAGTCGGATCGAAAAACGGACTTCACCACTGAATTCGCCATAAAATTCCGCGTTAGGGTGCATAACACTGGGGTCAAATTCGAAAAATCGAAAAATTTTTCCGTTTTTGGCGTTTATCTCGGAAACTACGCGTCGTAGAGCCAAAAGGGCCTTGATCTGTGACCACAACTTACGATCATGTTTTTCGCCATTTTCTCGAAAACTAAAAGTCGGATCGAAAAACGGACTTCACCACTGAATTCGCCATAAAATTCCGCGTTAGGGTGCATAACACTGGGGTCAAATTCGAAAAATCGAAAAATTTTTCCGTTTTTGGCGTTTATCTCGGAAACTACGCGTCGTAGAGCCAAAAGGGCCTTGATCTGTGACCACAACTTACGATCATGTTTTTCGCCATTTTCTCGAAAACTAAAAGTCGGATCGAAAAACGGACTTCACCACTGAATTCGCCATAAAATTCCGCGTTAGGGTGCATAACACTGGGGTCAAATTCGAAAAATCGAAAAATTTTTCCGTTTTTGGCGTTTATCTCGGAAACTACGCGTCGTAGAGCCAAAAGGGCCTTGATCTGTGACCACAACTTACGATCATGTTTTTCGCCATTTTCTCGAAAACTAAAAGTCGGATCGAAAAACGGACTTCACCACTGAATTCGCCATAAAATTCCGCGTTAGGGTGCATAACACTGGGGTCAAATTCGAAAAACGAAAAATTTTTCCGTTTTTGGCGTTTATCTCGGAAACTACGCGTCGTAGAGCCAAAAGGGCCTTGATCTGTGACCACAACTTACGATCATGTTTTTCGCCATTTTCTCGAAAACTAAAAGTCGGATCGAAAAACGGACTTCACCACTGAATTCGCCATAAAATTCCGCGTTAGGGTGCATAACACTGGGGTCAAATTCGAAAAATCGAAAAATTTTTCCGTTTTTGGCGTTTATCTCGGAAACTACGCGTCGTAGAGCCAAAAGGGCCTTGATCTGTGACCACAACTTACGATCATGTTTTTCGCCATTTTCTCGAAAACTAAAAGTCGGATCGAAAAACGGACTTCACCACTGAATTCGCCATAAAATTCCGCGTTAGGGTGCATAACACTGGGGTCAAATTCGAAAAACGAAAAATTTTTCCGTTTTTGGCGTTTATCTCGGAAACTACGCGTCGTAGAGCCAAAAGGGCCTTGATCTGTGACCACAACTTACGATCATGTTTTTCGCCATTTTCTCGAAAACTAAAAGTCGGATCGAAAAACGGACTTCACCACTGAATTCGCCATAAAATTCCGCGTTAGGGTGCATAACACTGGGGTCAAATTCGAAAAACGAAAAATTTTTCCGTTTTTGGCGTTTATCTCGGAAACTACGCGTCGTAGAGCCAAAAGGGCCTTGATCTGTGACCACAACTTACGATCATGTTTTTCGCCATTTTCTCGAAAACTAAAAGTCGGATCGAAAAACGGACTTCACCACTGAATTCGCCATAAAATTCCGCGTTAGGGTGCATAACACTGGGGTCAAATTCGAAAAATCGAAAAATTTTTCCGTTTTTGGCGTTTATCTCGGAAACTACGCGTCGTAGAGCCAAAAGGGCCTTGATCTGTGACCACAACTTACGATCATGTTTTTCGCCATTTTCTCGAAAACTAAAAGTCGGATCGAAAAACGGACTTCACCACTGAATTCGCCATAAAATTCCGCGTTAGGGTGCATAACACTGGGGTCAAATTCGAAAAATCGAAAAATTTTTCCGTTTTTGGCGTTTATCTCGGAAACTACGCGTCGTAGAGCCAAAAGGGCCTTGATCTGTGACCACAACTTACGATCATGTTTTTCGCCATTTTCTCGAAAACTAAAAGTCGGATCGAAAAACGGACTTCACCACTGAATTCGCCATAAAATTCCGCGTTAGGGTGCATAACACTGGGGTCAAATTCGAAAAATCGAAAAATTTTTCCGTTTTTGGCGTTTATCTCGGAAACTACGCGTCGTAGAGCCAAAAGGGCCTTGATCTGTGACCACAACTTACGATCATGTTTTTCGCCATTTTCTCGAAAACTAAAAGTCGGATCGAAAAACGGACTTCACCACTGAATTCGCCATAAAATTCCGCGTTAGGGTGCATAACACTGGGGTCAAATTCGAAAATCGAAAAATTTTTCCGTTTTTGGCGTTTATCTCGGAAACTACGCGTCGTAGAGCCAAAAGGGCCTTGATCTGTGACCACAACTTACGATCATGTTTTTCGCCATTTTCTCGAAAACTAAAAGTCGGATCGAAAAACGGACTTCACCACTGAATTCGCCATAAAATTCCGCGTTAGGGTGCATAACACTGGGGTCAAATTCGAAAAATCGAAAAATTTTTCCGTTTTTGGCGTTTATCTCGGAAACTACGCGTCGTAGAGCCAAAAGGGCCTTGATCTGTGACCACAACTTACGATCATGTTTTTCGCCATTTTCTCGAAAACTAAAAGTCGGATCGAAAAACGGACTTCACCACTGAATTCGCCATAAAATTCCGCGTTAGGGTGCATAACACTGGGGTCAAATTCGAAAAACGAAAAATTTTTCCGTTTTTGGCGTTTATCTCGGAAACTACGCGTCGTAGAGCCAAAAGGGCCTTGATCTGTGACCACAACTTACGATCATGTTTTTCGCCATTTTCTCGAAAACTAAAAGTCGGATCGAAAAACGGACTTCACCACTGAATTCGCCATAAAATTCCGCGTTAGGGTGCATAACACTGGGGTCAAATTCGAAAAATCGAAAAATTTTTCCGTTTTTGGCGTTTATCTCGGAAACTACGCGTCGTAGAGCCAAAAGGGCCTTGATCTGTGACCACAACTTACGATCATGTTTTTCGCCATTTTCTCGAAAACTAAAAGTCGGATCGAAAAACGGACTTCACCACTGAATTCGCCATAAAATTCCGCGTTAGGGTGCATAACACTGGGGTCAAATTCGAAAAACGAAAAATTTTTCCGTTTTTGGCGTTTATCTCGGAAACTACGCGTCGTAGAGCCAAAAGGGCCTTGATCTGTGACCACAACTTACGATCATGTTTTTCGCCATTTTCTCGAAAACTAAAAGTCGGATCGAAAAACGGACTTCACCACTGAATTCGCCATAAAATTCCGCGTTAGGGTGCATAACACTGGGGTCAAATTCGAAAAACGAAAAATTTTTCCGTTTTTGGCGTTTATCTCGGAAACTACGCGTCGTAGAGCCAAAAGGGCCTTGATCTGTGACCACAACTTACGATCATGTTTTTCGCCATTTTCTCGAAAACTAAAAGTCGGATCGAAAAACGGACTTCACCACTGAATTCGCCATAAAATTCCGCGTTAGGGTGCATAACACTGGGGTCAAATTCGAAAAATCGAAAAATTTTTCCGTTTTTGGCGTTTATCTCGGAAACTACGCGTCGTAGAGCCAAAAGGGCCTTGATCTGTGACCACAACTTACGATCATGTTTTTCGCCATTTTCTCGAAAACTAAAAGTCGGATCGAAAAACGGACTTCACCACTGAATTCGCCATAAAATTCCGCGTTAGGGTGCATAACACTGGGGTCAAATTCGAAAAACGAAAAATTTTTCCGTTTTTGGCGTTTATCTCGGAAACTACGCGTCGTAGAGCCAAAAGGGCCTTGATCTGTGACCACAACTTACGATCATGTTTTTCGCCATTTTCTCGAAAACTAAAAGTCGGATCGAAAAACGGACTTCACCACTGAATTCGCCATAAAATTCCGCGTTAGGGTGCATAACACTGGGGTCAAATTCGAAAAACGAAAAATTTTTCCGTTTTTGGCGTTTATCTCGGAAACTACGCGTCGTAGAGCCAAAAGGGCCTTGATCTGTGACCACAACTTACGATCATGTTTTTCGCCATTTTCTCGAAAACTAAAAGTCGGATCGAAAAACGGACTTCACCACTGAATTCGCCATAAAATTCCGCGTTAGGGTGCATAACACTGGGGTCAAATTCGAAAAATCGAAAAATTTTTCCGTTTTTGGCGTTTATCTCGGAAACTACGCGTCGTAGAGCCAAAAGGGCCTTGATCTGTGACCACAACTTACGATCATGTTTTTCGCCATTTTCTCGAAAACTAAAAGTCGGATCGAAAAACGGACTTCACCACTGAATTCGCCATAAAATTCCGCGTTAGGGTGCATAACACTGGGGTCAAATTCGAAAATCGAAAAATTTTTCCGTTTTTGGCGTTTATCTCGGAAACTACGCGTCGTAGAGCCAAAAGGGCCTTGATCTGTGACCACAACTTACGATCATGTTTTTCGCCATTTTCTCGAAAACTAAAAGTCGGATCGAAAAACGGACTTCACCACTGAATTCGCCATAAAATTCCGCGTTAGGGTGCATAACACTGGGGTCAAATTCGAAAAATCGAAAAATTTTTCCGTTTTTGGCGTTTATCTCGGAAACTACGCGTCGTAGAGCCAAAAGGGCCTTGATCTGTGACCACAACTTACGATCATGTTTTTCGCCATTTTCTCGAAAACTAAAAGTCGGATCGAAAAACGGACTTCACCACTGAATTCGCCATAAAATTCCGCGTTAGGGTGCATAACACTGGGGTCAAATTCGAAAAATCGAAAAATTTTTCCGTTTTTGGCGTTTATCTCGGAAACTACGCGTCGTAGAGCCAAAAGGGCCTTGATCTGTGACCACAACTTACGATCATGTTTTTCGCCATTTTCTCGAAAACTAAAAGTCGGATCGAAAAACGGACTTCACCACTGAATTCGCCATAAAATTCCGCGTTAGGGTGCATAACACTGGGGTCAAATTCGAAAAACGAAAAATTTTTCCGTTTTTGGCGTTTATCTCGGAAACTACGCGTCGTAGAGCCAAAAGGGCCTTGATCTGTGACCACAACTTACGATCATGTTTTTCGCCATTTTCTCGAAAACTAAAAGTCGGATCGAAAAACGGACTTCACCACTGAATTCGCCATAAAATTCCGCGTTAGGGTGCATAACACTGGGGTCAAATTCGAAAAACGAAAAATTTTTCCGTTTTTGGCGTTTATCTCGGAAACTACGCGTCGTAGAGCCAAAAGGGCCTTGATCTGTGACCACAACTTACGATCATGTTTTTCGCCATTTTCTCGAAAACTAAAAGTCGGATCGAAAAACGGACTTCACCACTGAATTCGCCATAAAATTCCGCGTTAGGGTGCATAACACTGGGGTCAAATTCGAAAAATCGAAAAATTTTTCCGTTTTTGGCGTTTATCTCGGAAACTACGCGTCGTAGAGCCAAAAGGGCCTTGATCTGTGACCACAACTTACGATCATGTTTTTCGCCATTTTCTCGAAAACTAAAAGTCGGATCGAAAAACGGACTTCACCACTGAATTCGCCATAAAATTCCGCGTTAGGGTGCATAACACTGGGGTCAAATTCGAAAACGAAAAATTTTTCCGTTTTTGGCGTTTATCTCGGAAACTACGCGTCGTAGAGCCAAAAGGGCCTTGATCTGTGACCACAACTTACGATCATGTTTTTCGCCATTTTCTCGAAAACTAAAAGTCGGATCGAAAAACGGACTTCACCACTGAATTCGCCATAAAATTCCGCGTTAGGGTGCATAACACTGGGGTCAAATTCGAAAAACGAAAAATTTTTCCGTTTTTGGCGTTTATCTCGGAAACTACGCGTCGTAGAGCCAAAAGGGCCTTGATCTGTGACCACAACTTACGATCATGTTTTTCGCCATTTTT